>MU226414.1:1289312-1321025 GCA_018584345.1 Thuja plicata
GTGTTGCTAAAGCTTCAAACGAAGTAGATCTTAACAGGTCTCCACTGTAATACTCCTAATAGGGTAGGTCATCAGAAGTGACCAATTGTAAGCCTTAACCAGCCCCTTCTTATCTGCAGATAGTGAATTCTTGTGGGTAACAATCCCCACCGCAGTTTTTACTTCCTAACGGGAGTTTTCTACGATATCATATCTTGTGTTATGTGTTATTTATCTTCATGAATGTTTATGTTATGGTTACATACTAAAAGAACTTATGATATGATTGCATATACATAAAGAAAGATGATCAGCTAGATAAGATAATTTACAAACTGATGATTAAGGGTTAATGGGCTAACCAAGAAAAGTTTTAGAGGTATTGATTGACCCATCCCCTCTCAGTACATCATTCCAATATAATTCCAACAATATTTTTGTGTATATAGTTATTTTTTTTCAATTTAATTTTTTATAGATATGGGTGTGAATTTTATAAGCGTACAACTATAGTCAAATTTTTTTTTAATGTAACAAAGAGGGTGATTTAAATAATTGAGACTTGTATTGACGGTTGGCTATCTTGGTATGTGTTATTGCATTAGTTGGTTATGAGCATTTTTTTATATTTTTGCTTATTGTGGTAATTGGGAAAATATGTCGGCTTATAGGGGTTGTACCAGAGGATTATGGTGAGTTTCTTCTTTTTGATTCTTTGAAATTTATATATTTTACATTATGAAATTTCTTAACCCCTTTTGATGTCTCCATTGATTCATGTATGGTTCTAATATTTTCTGAGTGATCTCATGTGTTTTTATTGAGTTTCAATCTTTATTTCATTTAACCGTAAAGGTGACAACCATTGTTATGTTGAGTTCATCGACTTAGTCACCTTGTGTTTTCTTCTATGATTGTTCTACATTCTGAATGATTATCTTATCGTTTATGTTACTCCATGTTTGGAGATGGGTCCTATAGATGCTTTGATTATCGTTGGTCTTGTGTTATGAGACTAAGAAGATCATTATTATTATGTTAAGATGTCCATTATGTGATGGAAGATCTATGGAAATGTTTTTTTTGGGATGGAAAATTTGATCCTTGTATAGGATGATATGTTATTTGTTATGCTCAAGCATTTTATATGGTGGTTATCATAATTTAGGATTTATGAGAAGTCTTTATAGTTTTAATTTTGCTCTCTTTTAGTGATTTTGGTTGGAGCATTAGGGTAGGTTATCTAGGATCATAAAGGGGAATTAGATTGCAATGAGGGTCAGGGCCCTAAGAGGCTACTAGGGTAACTCGTTGTAAGTGACCTAATAAGTGACAACTTAATAAATCTATTAGGAGAGAAACATGAACAAGACAATTTTGTATTCTCGCGCATGTCTTGAGTGCTAGTACATGCTAGGATGGGAGTGAGATAAGATGCTTGATTGAGGTCATGCATGGTTAGAATCCTTGTATGTATGAAAGGATTACTGAGCCACATAGATTCACTTGGGGGCCAGGGTCTAGAGGGACTACTTGGGTACCTCAAGAGTGGACTTATGTGATGACATTTTCCCTATATGTGTTCTAGGTTCCTACGTGAGCTTTGTGGTACACTTGTTTTGTCTCTTGAGCTTTTATACTTAAAACCTTGAAATATTCTTATTACCTTTTTATCTAGTGTACCTTTTCATTAGTCTTGTTTTTTTGGTTGTTAAACATGTGTGGGCATGATGTTATCTCCTCAGCACGCTGGGAGTGGACCTTTGGTTCCACGATGTTGGGTGGTATTGATTCTTATTACCATTGAGATCTGGCATTCGTGACTTTATGCTAGGATGATCCTTGGGTAACTCAAGAGTGGACTTATGTGATGAGGATTTTCCTATATGTGTTCTAGGTTCCTACGTGAGCTTTGTGGTACACTTGTTTTGTCTCTTGATCTTTTATACTTGAAACCTTGAAATAATTTTATTACCTTTTTATCCAATGTACCTTTGCATTAGTCTTACTTGTTTGGTTGTTAAACATGTGTGTGCACCTGATGTTGTCTCCTCAACACGGTGGGAGTGGACCTTTGGTTCCATGAGGTTGTGTGGTAGTGATTCTTATTACCACTGAGATTTGACATTCGTGACTTTATGCTAGGATGATCCATGTTGCAGTTTACCTTCTTGTTTGTCATTGTTGTAGACTTTCTCTTATCTTTCTTATGTTGTATACTAACATTATTGTATTAGTTGTGATAGCCTTGGAATATTGTATTGTACTTTATATTGGGTTTAATTACATACCTTGCAACTTGTGTAGCGGATCTTGGTTCATTATGTATACCTTATGGTATTAATTATATCTAGGTTTCATTTATGAGATGATGTTCTTTTTATTCGTTTGCTTTTTATGGAGATTGTATTTTGTTTATTGTATTTAGTAGAGTAGTTAACTTACGTAGTTCCATGTCATGGAACCCTTAGGATTTATAATCTGTAAATGAATTACATCTTTGAGTATGTATTATCTGATGACATAACTGATGCTGAGAAATGACATGATGGAAGTGGTTGATATGAAAGGTATGGTTGAGCAGTGGTCAGTTATGGTATTGTCTTTGATGTCAACTATTATCTTTATGAGTTGTTGATGATGATTGTGGAATACATCATGTTAATGGAAATATCTTAAGGTGTCATTCTACAGAAGTCTTTGGAAACATGTTTGGATGCCACCTGTAAAATCTTACCAAGTTATGATGACCGGTAGGTCAACTTAAACAAAGCTAACCAGAGACAGTAAAATTGATTGTGACTACAATTAACAAGAGTAAGATGACTCTATCATTTTGACTATGTGTTTGATTGTCTTGTGTTCGGTTTATTTATGGAGGTTACTTGAAGCTACTAGATGCTAATCCTAAAACTACAATTCATTTGACAAAAAGATGTGAGATATTTCAAAGGTTAAACAATGATATTCAAAAAAAGTGTTAAGTTTCTAAGAGGCAAATGGTTTGATTGGTATCGTTGATTTAAAGTGTTGTTATTGTCAAATGTTATTGGTCATAATTCATTGGATAATCTGCATGGACAGCTAGGAACAATTGTTTAATGGTTATATCATCAAGGTGAGTGTGCAAAGATTATTTGAGCAAGTTGACTGATCAAGAAAGAAAATAATTAATGAAATTGTAGGCACCTAATTTTTGTCAATGTAAATCAATCAGGAATAAAGTGAGAAAAATCAATTTAAATCAATATAAATCAATCAAATCATGAATTAATTGAATTATTAAAATCCTTTGGATTAATTAAATCAAATAAATTAAATAATTGTGCAATTGAGATTAATCAATTAATTGCATAGTTATAATCAATTAATTGTGTAGTTAAAATCAATTCTAATCCAACCCTTTCAAGGGTGCACATAGCTAAAGAAAATCAATTAAATCATTTTATTAAATCCCTTAATTTCCTCATCCATCACATGGGATAAAATTGATCAACCAATGAGGATTGAGAATGGGAGATCACATGGATCAAGCCAAATTAATCCCCCATCACACATCTTGGAGTTGCATCTTGACCACTCAAATTGTCCCCTTATTTGAAACCACCATTTAAATTGTCTTAACCTTTGAGAAAATTGACTTAACCTAACCCTAATTATGGTTTAATCAACTCTACCCCTACCCTTGGGAAATTCTTCAAATAGAAGCCATTTTTTATGCATTAAAACATAACACACTCATGAAGCAAAGCATCATCACTATAGGAAAATAGCTTTTGAATTCATACCAATTACATGTTAGGATTTGCATTTTAGTGAGAAATTAGAGTTAAATAAGCATAAATCTTTATCAATTCTCATTTTAGGACTATCATTATGGATGCTTAAGCTGAGAGCATGATATTTTCTTTCCTAATTAGAGAACCATGCAATGCTCAATTGTTCATTTCCATTCAATTTAGCTAATCTTGTTATATCTTTGATTGAATTGATTGATACAATACTAATTTCATGAAGTTATAAAATTTATATACACAAATGGCACCCACCATGGGCTTTAAGCCTCATTTCTGACATTTTTACAATTTTTTCTGTATTGCAGTGTGTTTCTTTTGCAGGATTTTACAGGTTGCAGGTGAAGTGACGCGTAGACACCTAAAGTGTGACGCATTTGAGCATTGAAATAGCACATGTAATTCTTTTTGTCTCCTATATTTCTTTCTTTCAGCCCATCTGACCATAACGTAGTGCGTATACAATCAAAGGATGATGCATTTGCACAACGAAGGAGTGTGTGAATTCAAATTTCAGCGCATCCAGAGAATCATTTGACACCTATGATTTTGTTTTAAAGCGCATTTAATCTTCCTTTAAGCGCATTTAATCTTCCTTTGAACGCTCTGCTTTGCTTTAAATAATGCTCTATCTTCTTTAAAGTAACATGTACAGATAGTTAAAATAGTGTGTAGACAAGCTTAAAGTAGCACTCTGTCAGGTTTAAAGTAGCGTGTATGTCTGTGTTTAAATTTACTACAGAAAATTATTAAATACGGTGAGCTAATGACCATTTATTTGTTGATTTGTAGATGGAAAAACATTAGAAGGTGAAGAAACCCGAGCATATGATTCATAAAGAAGACAAAGAGGTAAAACATTTGTTCAAACGTGAGAAGAACCTTCACAACTCTAGCATTTTGGAAAATTTGGTTGAAGGGGAGAGGATTTATGAAAATTACCTTAAAGTGATTAAAGCTTATAAGACTAAGTTCCTTTATTTAAATTGAAAATTAATTCACCTTGAAATCTTTTGAGAAATTCTAATTGTTAGGTGAATTTTAACTTTTCATTTTGAATTTGGTTTTCCTCATTCTGTGTGAGTTTGTGTTGACTAACTTGTTGGAGGAGAGGATGCTAACGAGCTGGAACTATTGCCACAAGGTGAGTAGTAAAAAAAATCAAGAAAAATATCAAAAATGTGCCTAGCCTTTACTAGCATCAAATGAAGGTATTTTTCACATCCTCTTGCATTGCTTAAATTGTGGCATTCAAAGTCCCCAATCTAGCATTAATTAAAAGTCTATTATTGCTTGTCAAAGGAGACATTTGGCCTATGATCTCAAATTTTTAAGTTGATCAAAATGCCAAAATGTCAAATTTTGTAGAAAGAAAGACTTGGGAATGAACAAACACTAATTTTAAACCTCCTTGTTTGTGGAAGAGAAGTGCTAGGTATATGGTCTTCACTCTTTGAGTGAATCAAAAAGCCAAAAACACTTCAAATCCCTTATTTTAAGAGGTGGATAATTGAACAATATTTTCTATTGTATTTGGAAGTGGAAGATAGTAGGGATATGATTTTTACCCTTTTGGGTGAATCAAATTCCCAAACCTATTGGCTCACTTCATTTCTCGCTTTATGATGAACATGCTTGGAGATTAGAGGGCATGCCTCCCAAGATTTGCCTTACGAGGACAGTGAGAGGGAATGACCCAAGTGGAATACAACCATTTTAGCCATGGTAATCCAACCCACTATAATAAAAATGCATTCATCCTTAATGGGATGAGTGAAGAAATAGATTGAGAATCAAACCTCCTCTCGTAGTCCTTTGGGATTGCGCAAAATCATGTTTTTATGCATGTGGGAGGCCTATATAATGGGGGATGAAACTCAAGATGTTTCAAATGGTACCCTAATTACAACCTTGGTTAAAATAGCAATGCTTACCTCGTAAATCCATTATTACAATCCAATTTGACCATAGGTAGATTTCTTGGAATCTTTTATTGTTTAAAACCTATGGAAACGATCAAGAATATACACTTTTTGTGTAGAAATAGGGGTCAAAAACAATATTTTGTGTGTTTTGTGAATATATGTTTATTTTACAAAGTAAAAAATCCAAAAAGATCTGATCACATTATCAATTTTAATTTTTTTTTATCAAACTAGTGATAGACTACAACTTTCACACCTATTTGATGCATACAAACATTCTTCTGATGTGTACAAGCTTTATTCTAACACTTTGAAACCCAAAGTGGCACATACTGACTCATTAAATAGTGCTTGTCAACATTTAAGTAGCACATGGAAACCTCAAGTAGCGCATATCAACAGTCAAACAACATCTATCAACAGGCAAGTAGCACATGTAATACCTTGAAGCAGTGTGTACTATACACTAAAGTAGAACATATAAACTGAGACTTCAAAACAAAGGGTACTTCCCAAAGTTTTTTGAAAATTTTGAGATTATATCTAGATATCCTTTTCGGAGTTCTTGTTGTTCATCATATCAGACTGGTCAGATCCCCTCAGATTGAAGAAGTTCAAAATTATTTTAAAGGGATTGATCAAAGGAAAAATCCAAAGATATTTTTTCCATGCTAATGTCAGATTTTACAAGATCACATTATATCAAGTCAACTTTGCAAGAAAATGAGACCTATCTTAGGCAGGAACTTCCTTTTTTCTGAGTGACACATTTACTTCCTCACAACAAACTTTTGAACCTGAAAAGGAAGTAGAACCAAGTAATATTTCTTTCCCTTTTGGAAACATGGATCCTGACCTTATCAATCTTTCCAATAAGGACACCACTAACAACCAAAATAGTCAAAATAAGGATGCCAACAATAGTGGAGGTAATGGAGGAGGAAATAACCTTGACAATAAAGTCATTGATAACAAAGGAGGGAATACGGACCCTCAAGAGGAAGAGGATACTGAGGAAAGGGTAGATGAGGTGGCTCAAATTCCATTCTTCATGAAGCTCGTAGAGAAATTCCTAGAAAGAGATAGGGATAAGTATTTCTTTGACCTAGCAAAAGCGGGGGTAAAACTTCCCCATGATTATGATGTCAACCAATTAAAGAAGAAAGAGGATGATGCTAACCCAATTTACATCATGAATGATAAATTTAAGTTATTTAAAATGCAATTGGATAACATGAAAAAAAATTGGATCCCAAACCATTTTCAATTGAAGCTTTATGTCCATTTCCATTTGACAAAACCTTAATTATGGTACCATTCCCCACAAATGCAATTTTCCCTAAATATGACAAGTATGAGGGGGCATCTAATCCGTAAGATCATTTGAGGTAATTTTGTGCTTTAAGCTTAGAATGCATGCATGATACCACATATTTAATGAGATTATTTTAAAGGAGTTTGGGAGGGGTTGCAATGGAATGGTTTTCTAAATTACCATCTGGTATTCAAAATTTTGAAGAGATAGCTTCCAAATTTGTGACTCATTACTCATATAACATCAAATATGAGGTCACCATGATTCACCTATGTAACACAAAACAACGTGATGGGGAAGCATTCTTGACTCTCTTGCAAAGATGGAGAGCGGTATTTTCTTGATACCCTAGAAGTGTTCTCGAGAAAGAAAAAATGGGCATATTTATGAATACTTTGAACATGGAGATGAACTATCGATTGAGATTGCAATGTCCACATTCCTTTAAAGATATGATTTAAAATGGAGTTAAAACAGAAGAATTTTTGTTGACGAGTGGAGAAATCAAGTTTTATAAGGAAAACAAAAATCCTCCTAACAACCACAACAACTCTAACAATCATAATTGCACTTCGAATAATAGAAATCACTTTTAGCTTAAGAACACCAACAAGGGCCTTGTCAATGATGGGGTTTATGAAGCACATAATTTAAAAGCCACTCCCTTCAATCTCACAAGATCTTCATACCAAGATAATAATGTGTGTTAGAGTAGTCATATTATAGCTAATAATTAATTTATTTAATTATTAGTCTATTATACTCTACGCTTAAGTTAAACTTGGGCATCTCATTATTCTTTAGGGTTTCGGTATCCTTTTATAAGGATTCATCGCTTTGCATTTCATTAAGGAGATTATATTGTATTCATTTTTGTTGATAATAGAAATTCATTCTTTCAACATGGATATCATGTCTCTAGTTTTTTGGCCGCCATAGCTTCTTCTGTCTTCTGTCTTTGCTTCTTCCTTGTGACAAGTTATGCATGCAAGTGTTCTTGAGAGAATAGGGTTTTACCTATTCTAACATGGTATCAGAGCTTTGCTACTGCAGCTTGTTCAAGTTCTATTGAAGCAAGCCCTTCACGGTACGAGGGTTTGAAGCTTTCAGTTTTTCTTTAGTATTTTTTATTGGATCTAGGGGGTCTCTATTTTTTGGTGCACTTTGGACCAAAACTGACCTCACGATTGCGTCTGAAAGGCCCAAAAATCCTAGAAACCATATAAAATATGTTTGATTTGGACACCGAAGCATCTGGGAGAATTTGTTTGGCCTCTTAGGGCCGTATGGGCACAGTTTTTGAGAAAAAGTTTTAAAAAATTACTTTTTTTAATAGTTTTGGCATGTTTAAAAATGCTTCTAATGGTTTTGGTGTGCACCGCCCTGGCCCGCGTTGCCACCAGCCCCACCACCTCTCGGCCACCACTCCGCCGGCTGCGCTTCCCGCCACCAGCCCCCGCCGCCTCCCAACCCCCACCAGCACCGGCCCCGCCGCCGCCCACCACGGCCCGCCAGCTCTGCACCACCCACAGTGGGCCGCCAACCCTCCTCCCCACTTCTCTCTACCCTTTGGCACCGCCCGGTGGGTTTTTTTAGCCCTGGGCCCTCTTGTGCATTAGCAGCAGTCATATTGATGACCAGAGGCTCTAGTTTCATCCCTTGCACACGCCATGCACCCAGGGGCCCATTTTTTTTAAGCCCCAGGGGCTTAAAACCTGGCTTTTGGAGCATTTTTGGGCCCTTCTCACCTTTTTGCTCTATCTAGAGCATACGGAGGCCTTTTTTGGACTTCGTTATATCGTCGGAAAGCTCTTTCTGAGCTCTTTCCGATTATGGTAATTAAGAATTTTGGCTCCACTATTTTGACATCATTTTTTGCTGTCAAAGTATGATGTCCACTTTTTGCCTTCCAAGAGCCCTATCTTGCTCATCCAGACTCTATTTTTGGCAAACCAGATATCGTCAAAAAGATGGTTCAGTGTAGTTTTTAGTTACAGGGGTATTTTTATAGATTTTGCTCCAGGTTCTCTCTCCTTCGAGTTTGGCATCTTTCACACTCTGGCAGATTACTTGTGTTCTATAGGTCTTGGGATCTCTTCTTCTGATCTTCTGGCTCACTCTTCTTTCTGACTTCTGAGCTTGTATGCTTCTCTTTTGCAGCATTCTTTTTTTTGTAAACACACTAAGATAAAGTGCCTTCTTCTGCATTTCTGGGATTTTGAACACCTTGTGTGTGTTGTACTTGCACTCTGTTATAAAGTGTCATGGGGGGTTATGATGTTTTCTCATTTTGTGCTCATCCACCTTTTTCAAGTGAGCGTACCTTCCATGACATTATCCCATGTTGTGTGTTGGTGACACCACCCTTTATCTTGTGCTTGTACTTCTGTTGCACTGTTGGTGTCCCTAATTCTTCTTTCTGCAGATGTTTCTGGCATTGCATTTCAGTGTTCCTATCACCCCTCTCCCTGTTCAACATTATGGGGGGGGTTCACCTATTGGTTCTATTGCTTCCTTTGTTTGATTGATCAGCTCTTCAGACTTTATCTTCTCTACCTGGTCATGCACTTTAGTGGGGGTTCTAGAAGTTACTTCTGATAGTGCTTACAACCTTATACTTCAGAGATGCTTCTTGCTCATTCTTGTTCCTTTCTTTGGAGCTTTCCCTAGGTTGGAGGCTTAGTTTCCTTCATCTAGTTTATTTCTTGTACTTGGGTACCTGATCAAGCCTAGTTGTCGGGACCCTTAGTTCCTTTCATGCATCTTTTAGTCTTTAGCTGTTTAGCTTCTCCCTAAGTTACACTTAAGGGGGGGTGTTAGAGTAGTCATATTATAGCTAATAATTAATTAATTTAATTATTATTCTATTATACTCTACGCTTAAGTTAAACTTAGGCATCTCATTATTCTTTAGGGTTTTGATATCCTTTTATAAGGATTCACCGCTTTGGATTTCATTAAGGAGATTGTATTGTATTCATTTTTGTTGATAATAGAAATTCATTCTTTCAACATGGATATCATGTCTCTGGTTTTTTGGCTACCATAGCTTCTTCTATCTACTGTCTTTGCTTCTTCCTTGTGATAGGTTATGCATGTAGGTGTTCTTGGGAGAATAGGGTTTTTCCTATTCTAACAATGTGAACCAAGCAACCAAGAATCCATTTAACAACAAAACAACAACCCCAATACCAACAACTTGCAAAAAAAACAAGAGGCTAACAAACCAAGGTCTTTCTTTACCCTGTAACTAAGGAGGGAGTTTGCACCCTTGGCTGAGCCACTTGAGAATGCTTTAAGGACTCTCATTGCTAACAAAATCATTGTTTTACCAGATGCAATACCTTATGAACCTCAAGTTAAACCCTCATGGTGGAATGAAATTTGTGAATACCATTGAAATAGAGGGCACAAAAAAAATGATTGCACGAGACTAAAGCATGAGGTGCAAGATTTGATAGATAATGGAATCATCAAGGTGGAAGGGCCTCCAAACAATGAAGATCATGTGGCTTTCAAAATCCCTTTCTTCAATCATGAGAAGGGAGATTCTTCAAATAGTAACCAAAATAACAAAGGAGGTAAAAACAAAGTAAATTTTGCACATAGCTATGATAATTTAATTAATTCCTTAACAGGATGTGAGAACACTATCAATGTTATTATTGTGAAAGATCCACCATCAAAGGAAACCTCTAATTTGGTCACTAGGGGGAAATCATCAAAGGTTACTTTACAAGGAGCTATCCCTAAGACTATTGGTCCTAATCAACCATCTTCTTCTCAATGACACTACAATATTATGGATCAATTACAAAATACTCCCATTCAAATTTCAATTCTTGATTTGTTAAAAATTTCAGCAAATCATAAGGAGATCTTAGAGAAATCTCTTGTGGAAAAAGTAGTTCCCGATAACCTGGATGTGGATAGGTTTCAAAACATGGTGGTTCATTTTATAGAACCTCATTGTTTGTCATTTTTTGAACAAGATGACATGTTCATACATCATCCTCAAAATATTCCACTGCATATAGACGTCTTGATTCACAAGAATCATGTCAAAAGGGTCCTCGTTGATGGAGGATCTAGTCTAAATGTTTGCACATTGATTCTAGTCAAAGCCTTGGGATTTTCCAAAGGTATCGTGGATCCAAAGAAGAAAATTACTATTAAATCCTATGATGATGAGGAAAGGTATTCTAAAGGAATGGTGGTGTTTCCTATTCAAGTGGGACCAATCAAAAAGGAAACTATTTGTTAAGTTCTTGATATAAAGATAACTTATAACATCTTGCTAGGAAGGCCATGGATACATGAAATGAAAGTGGTACCATCAACATACCATAAATGTATCAAATTTCCATACAAGGGAGAGGAAATTACTATAAGTGGAGATGTGAACCCTTTCCAATATTGTAATATTGTTAAACTTGTGAATGAGACATTCATCCCACATAATATTGAAGGGGATACCCTAAGTATTCCTAGAGAGGAAAAGAAAGAAGATGGTCCTAGTTCCACTTTGGTCCTTAACTCAAATCAAAACAAATCTAACACATATACATCAACTAAGGGTAAGGAGAAGGTTAGTTTTTGGATGAAAGTAACAAAAATGATAATTTAAGTATTAAAAATCAAGAGGAGTGAGATTTGAACCCCTCTAGGGTGGAACATGGGGAAGTTCAGGAAACATATTATCAAAAGATGGATAAATTGATGAATAAATTTGACAAACAATGCAAAATCCATCAAAATGGTGTGGGATATTATTTCATGTCCTTGTTTGACTTAGCTCCTCCAAAATCACATGGGAGGCCAACTAGTACTCATGAAAATAAAAAATATAATGCCCATTTTGTAAGAGAAAGTGACACTTCATCAAAAGAGGAAGAGGATAATGAAGTTTTAAAGTGGTTGTACAAAGATGAGGAAGCTTCAAGTTCCCATGTAGAAAGGGTTCAAAATGTGAGTATACAAACACATCAATATGGAAAGTGCTTTCACATAATTCGAAAGATGGATTATAAGGGAAGAGGACCCTTGGGCATTAAAAACAAAGGATTTCTAAAACCTATACAACCTTCTTGGAGATCTAAGGATGAAAAATCAGGAATAGGATACCAAGAACAAGGAAGTGGTTTCAACCATTTTGAAGATTCCCATGAACACATCTATATGGTATATTCTGAAAGTGAAGATGAATCCAGTCAATTCATTATCTGAGGCTTATTTTCATGACAAAGAAGTGGATGTTATTCATACCTATGCACCTACATTTAGTGCAAACAAACAATCAAGTATGGATCAAGGATCAAGTTCTACTCAAGTACCAAGTAACTCTCAAGAATTGGATTTAGGTCAAGCATCAAATAAAAATATTTGGGTTGGTAAACCATGGGTTCCTTCATGGTTAGGATATTTTATCATTAGGTTTAATCCATGAGTGTTTTATCCCATAGAGATCCAAGAGGACTCAAGTAAAGAAGATTTTGATTTAAGTTCTATGGAACATCTTGAGAAAGCCCACATTATAGATTTAAGCGATACAGTGTATGAACCCTCTAACAAAGTCATGTCCTTAAGTCCTATGGATAAAAATTTACCCAATGAATCCTTATCCCTTATCCACCCTGAACTAATTAATTGGGACCAAAATAAGCCAAACGACATACTCTACTTTCCCAATGACAATATCATGGCCTTATACCTCAATATAGTTGAACCCTCTTTCACAAATGAATTCAATCAAAGAATATTTGTGAAAGAAAAGGACCAATATCTCAATCCAAAATAAAAATAAAAAGGAAATAAATTAAAAAATAAAGTGGTCTAGTGGTGAAAACCACAATGTGGCAGTACTAGACCCAAAAATAGTTAAAATAAAGGATGTTTTCAAAGGTGAAAACCCAATTATGGCGCCTAAGGAAGAGATATTGTATACCTTGCCAAAGAATGATGAAGAAATATCTCCTATATTGATTGAATCAATAGAGAAGGTTAGTATTGGCACCGATTTAGATCCAAGATTCATACACCTTGAAGTTTCTTTAACTCCAGTTGAAAGGGAAGACTTCATCAAATTATTTAAGGAAAAACAAGTTAAATTTCCATGGTCTTATTTAGATATTTCAGGGTTAGATCCAAGTTTTATCATGCATCACCTTAATGTAAGACTAGGAGTTAAGCCGGTGAAACAAAAGTTAGGGAAAATGCATCCTCATATAGCCAATCTAGTAAAAGCAGAAATGGAAAAATTATTGAAAGTGGGATTCATAAGGGCTATAGCTTATTCTGAATGGTTATCCAATATTGTATTAGTTTCAAAACATGATAAATCAATAATAATATGCATGGATTTTTGATATCTTAAGTTGACATGCCAAAAGGATTATTTTTCGTTACCTAGTATTGATGCTATAGTGGATTTGACAGCAGGACATTCTATGTTCTCTCTTATGGATGGATTTAGTGGCTATAACCAAATTAAGATAGAACTAGAAGATCAAGAGAAAACATCCTTCACATCCCCATGGGGTACATTTTGTTGGAACGTCATGTCCTTCGGTCTTAAAAATGTTGGATCTACTTATCAAAGGGAAATGACCACAATTTTTCATGATATGATGCATACATTTCTTGAAGATTATGTGGATGATATATTAGCTAAATCACATGAAAGGAAAGGTAATTTACACATCCTAGAGAATATTTTTACAAGACTAGAGAAATTCAAAGCTAGGTTAAACCCTAAGAAGTGTGCATTTAGTGTTCAATCTGGAAAATTGTTGGGTTACATAGTTTTAGCAAAGGGGATAGAGGTAGATCTAGAAAAAGTAAAAGATATCATGGAAATGGAGGCCCCTAATAAAATAATCCAAATGAGATCATTTCAAGGAAGGTTACAATCCATAAGAATATTTATATCTCAATTGGCGGAAAAGTGTCATTCTTTCACTAGACTTTTACATAAGGATACAATATTCAAGTGGGATGAACAATGTGAAGAAGTATTTGCATTATTGAAGACATATTTGATGAGACCACCTATTTTGATGTCACCTATCAAGGATAAACCCTTAATATTATACATCTTAGCAATAGAACATTCTTTGGGGCTGTTGTTAGCTCAAGAAGACAAGGATGGTAAAGAAAATGCAATCTATTATCTTAGTAGAACTTTGGTCAAGTATGAACTCAACTACAGTTTCATTGAGGGAGAATGCTTAGTGGTAGTTTTTGATTCTCAAAAGATACATCATTATATGTTGGTGCAAAAATTCAAGCTTATTGCCAAAATCGATCCTTTAAAGTATCTACTTAGCAAAATAGTTGTTACAGGTAGATTGGCTAAATGGGTGATGATGTTGAGTAAATTTGACATAAAATATGTTGATAGAAAACTCATCAAGGGAAAAGTGATAGATGATCAATTGGTGGATTATCCTTTAGTAGATAATCATCTTATTCAAGTGGAATTTCCAAATTCAGAGATAATTAATGTGGAGGCGAAAACATGGAAACTTTATTTTTATGGATCCTACACTCAACACATGGATTGGGGGCAATAATTATTTAATTACCCATCAAGGTTACACAATTCCACAATCATAAAAAATTATTTTTCCATGTACCAACAACATTGCAGAGTATGAGGCCCTATTCATAGGCATCAAGATGGGTTTAGAATGGAAAGTGACAGAACTAAAAGTGTATGGTGATTCTCAACTAGTTATAAATTAGATCAATGATGATTACCAAACAAAAGATGACAATTTGATGCCCTATAAAAGAATGATAGATGATTGGAAAAATTTATTTTTCCTTGATAACTTTTGAGAAAATTCCAAGGGACAGAAATAGAGAAGCAGATGCCATGGCTACCTTAGCCTCTCTTCTTCCAATTCCAGAATAGAATGCTAGATATGAATTCTTGGTGGAAGAGTTGGTAAAATCCTCATTTGACCTTCCTGATTCCCAAATCACATGCCTTTTAGTTGGACATGACTCACCTTGGTATGGACCTATTTTCACTTATCTACAAAACCAAACTTTACCTTTAGACCAAACCCGCAATCAAAAGAGACATTTTATTTGCCAAGCTTCCCATTATACCATTCTTTCGACACATTGTATTGCAAAATTCTTGACGGAATGCTTCTTAGGTGTCTAGAGGATGAGGAATAAAAATTAGCATTACAAGAGGTTCACGAGGGGATCTATGGGTCTCATTATAGTAGGTTAAACTTAGCTAAGAAAATCCTTCAAATGGGATACTTTTGGCCAACTCTAGAGAAGGATGTTTGTCACTTCTTAAGATATGTCAGAAATGTCAATATCATGGAAACATGATCCATGTGCCAATGCAAGATTTACACCCAATGACCACACCTTGGATATTTTATCAATGGGGGTTTGATTTAATAGGGATGATTTTTCCACCTTCATCCAATGGTCATAAATACATCATAAGGACAACTGGATATTTTACTAAATAGGTAGAAGTTGCGCCTTTGACAACTGCAATGGGTAATAAAATCTCTATGTTTATCATAAATCACATCATTTGTAGATATGGCATTCCTCATGCTATAATCATGGATAACGGAAAGCAATTCAAAAACAAAGATGTGGATGATCTCTGTAACAAGTTCCATATTATACATCATTCTTATTCCATTTATTATCCTCGGGGGAATGGTCAAGTAGAGCAAACAAACAAAAACATCCTCACCACATTGAAAAGGACAGTTGATAATTCAGGAAGAAATTGGCATGTTCAATTAAATCCAACATTATGGGCATATAGGACCAACATAAGGACACGAAAAAGAGCCACACCATTTTCATTGGTTTATCGGGCAGAAGTTGTATTGCCTTTAGAGGTTGAGATCCCATCTTTAAGAGTTTCTTTACAGGGGTTGATAACAGATGAAGATTAAAGGGTTGCTAGACTTTAATAGTTGGAATTTCTAGAAGAACATCAAACCCAAGCATATGAACATGTCAAAGTGTACCAAAATAGGATGTCAAGGAAATACAACAAGATGATAATACCTAGAAAATATCAAGTTGGGGACTTAGTGTTGTGAGAAAATCCTAAGAATCAAGTAGAAAGAGAAAAGAAAGGAAAATAGGAAGAAAACTGGTTAGGCCCATTTATCATTACTTCTTCTTTTAGCATGGGAACATATAGACTAGTAGATTGTGAAGGAGAAGAGTTACAAGAGACTATCAATAGCATCCATTTAAAGAGTTTGTATGCCTAATTAGATGAAAGTGTATAGGATAAAAGAGTATCAGTTGAAAGAGTATCAGATGAGAGAAAGCATCATTCTTTGTATAGATGAAAAGAGATCCTGAAATAATCCAAAAACACTTGAAAAGAGATCCTGAAATAATCCAAAAATAGTGCAAAAAGATCCTAAAGAAATTCCAAAATAATGGAAATAGTCTTGAAAAAAGGTGAAAAAAGTGGAAAATAGCATGAAGAAAGCAAAAACATTCAAATATGGATCTTGAAAAAATTAATATCTTGGTGAAAACTTGGTAAACCAGTGCCTTGGTAATATCAAAAAAAAAAAGAAAAAAATTGGTAAAATTGAAAAAGATAAAAAGTGCCTTGGTGAAAACCTAGCAAATAGGCACCTTGGTAGAAAAAAAAAGAGAGAGAAAAAGAGCACTAAATTTAGGAGGGTGAAAACCTAGTAAACAGGCACCTTTTTTACCCTTACATCTTGCCTAGTTGCATTTGTACATACTTCTTTGCTTCATCTCATTTTTAGATTTCTCATTACATCCGTCATTTGTGCATAGTCCTAATAAAGTCTTTGAGCAGCATTTTTTCAAGCCTTGTTATTCATCAAATTTGATTTTGCCTAGGTTAACCTTTGTTCATTTGCACTTGGGGGTATTCTTTTTAAACTAACGGATTTCTAGCAAACTTTGAGTCACAATTTGCGCATCAAAAACTTCAACAGGTAGACTTTGAACCTTTGAATTACATCATTTTTCAACCAAACATTCGATCTCGACACTTGATCTTTGACCTTTTGTGACCTTATTATCAGGATTGAAAATTTTCAAAATAATCACAAGGTCAGATGGATGGAATTCTATTTGAAAATTGAAAAACAATGCAAGCATTTATTAGTTTTTGATGAGTTTTTTTTTCTTGAGTCATGTATTTTTAGACAATTGATGATGTTTCAACTAGATTTGCGATGATGAAAGCATGACATCTTTTCTTGCTTATTGTGTGTGACTGTCTGGAGGTTGATTTACCAAGATATGTAAACTTGTTTAAAGACGTGATCATCAAAGAATCATCAAGGACATTTTCATATGGAGGAGATTCAATCTTTTTTTGTTTACGCAAATAGATACCTTGTATATTTAGATCTTCCATATCTTAATACCAACATCCAATTGCAACATTAAATCTAATGAAACTGATATTCAGACCCCCATAGTTGGATTTTTCAACTAGTGAGGGTTGTACTAGTTTCTACTGATTGAAATCTGATGAAAGAAGTATTCATATCATCATGGTATGGTTATCCAACTAGTGATGGTTGTACGAACCCTAAACCCTGAACCCTAAACTTCCCAAAACTAGGGAAAAGCACACAGACAAATTATTTTTTTTAAAACCACAAGTACATACAACTAACAATGGATGTATTGAGGAAAGATGATAACATGGTGAGTTTAGTCTTCGGGTTGCCAGGTATATTCATAGATTGAATTAGGGTCACACCACATATGGATGCAGAGTTGGAGCATCAACTTGTCACACAAGTTATATGAACACTTGGGTCAGGTTGAATTAACTCTGGTTTTATGTTTAACTACGAGTAGTATCATGATGTAATTAATTGTTAAGAACACATGTTGAATTAGGTTGACCTAGGGCTTACTTTGATTCTTAACCTTGATTACCACTTAATCAATTTAAATCTAGCACTAATTCTCTTTCGACATTAGCTACTAATTTAAATCTAATAACCAAAATCTAATCTAATTCTTATCCTACAAAAATCAATTTTAATTAAATTTTCCCCCTAACCAAAAATACACATGAAACTATAGTCCATTAAACCCCTAATAGAAAATTCAATTAACCTCCAATAAAATGATTAACCTCCAGTAAAACAATTAGATTACCCTCTAGAGAAAATTAAATCGCCTCTAACCCTTCTGAACCCATGAGCAATATATTCCAATTAACATAATGAAAATTAAATTAACAACTAACTATACATTTTAAATTAATCAAATAAATATATTTCTCCGATAAGCTATTCCATTTCAATTAATTATGTGAAATGCCAAACTATTATTCTAATTAGGGCATATAATAGAAGTATAAACTCATTAACATATAATACATATCTATATATCTTAAATAAAAACTAAAACTATCAATCTAGTAATTAAGCTACACCATAACAATATATCTATAAAATGAACTACATGATATAAAATAAAACAATAAAAAAAAACCCTCTTTAACTAACTTAAACTATCTATTTTAAGTAATTTACCATAGGTTAAAATACACTATTATTTAAAAAGGTTGATTCCATACTAAATAAATCTTAACATGTTAAAAAGAATCTATTCATTACTAATCCTAATAAACTAACTAAATATCCCTACTAACCTAAACCTATCTACCTACCAAGCTGTCACATCACCCCCCTATCCCCAAGGCCCACTTGCCAAGTGGGTGGGGTGATGGGAATCCCAAACCTACTTAAGGCTGCGTGGGTTTTCATGCAAGAAGATCCTTTTTAAACAAGGCATTCACAAGTTTCAAAGGTGGAGGTGGGGACCACCTCAAGTTCTCATACCAATGTGCAGAAAGATTAATGTGAAGTCAACTGTGAAGCCAAGAAGAATTTTGCATGGAAGAGGGTAATGAGTGGTACAAAAACCAAGGAATATGTTGAGATCCCTTGTCAGAACCAAGTGCGCATGGAGTGGGGAAGGGACTTGTCTTTGGGACAAGATTTACTAACATGTCAGTCCCCCATATACTTTGCATGGTGATAGGAAGGTAAGAAAGAGTATGTGTTAGTTTTTGTTTTTTTTTAATTCCTTTCAAACATTAAAACCAGTCCCTTCCTTGCGCCAAATAAGGAGGTATAAAGGTAAGGGGAAAGACATGTGTGGGGCCCATGGGGATGGGTGAAAACATCATGCCTCCCTATTAATAAAAAAATTATGTATTAGCACTAAAGGGGGTACTTAGGGGGTAATTAAGGGGGTTTAGTGAGGAGAATAAAAAAAGAATATTCTCTGTGTAAAGATGGAATTAAATCCCTCCCCATACATTTTCCAGAGAGCATTTTTTCTCTAAAAATCTAAAAAATTTCATGGGTAATACTTGGTTTTGGCTTCTATTATATTGATTTCTTGATTTTATTGTTAAAGTAGTTAATTGTATGCTTTTGAATTAATTTGTTAGTGCAATACACTATGTGAATTATAAATTGGATATTGGTATTAGTTAATTTTTACATTAATATACTAACTTGTTTGAGTTTCTATTGTTATCAAGTTTATCTCTTCTTTTCAAGGATTGAGGTTGCAATGAAAATTTTAAGGTAGAGTAATGATCCTATTGAAATAGAATTCAAATTTCCAAAGGAAGAATGAAGTGTTTTAACTTGAAACTTACAATCAAATACATTATAGGGATTAAAAGATTCATAAATCCATAAGATTTTAAATGCTATGAAAACTATTACATAATGAATAAGAGCTCTTCACATCTTACTTGAAAAAGCTTTCAATATGGACATTACAACACTTTAACAAGAAATGAATCTCAATACAAGGAGTAACCATGCAACATTAAAGTTGCTCTCACACAACTACACCAAAATGGATATTTCTCTCAAGCTTTTTCCCCAATCATCTTGACTTCAAAACTTGCAAATACATGAGGAGAAACATGGGAAGCTCACCTCCCATCCTATATCTCAAGGAGACCACCCCCGAGCTAGGAAAATCAATAGCCAACTTGTGACAATCACACTTCCACATACATGAATAAAACAACAAAGAACACCCTCCCAAGGCTTTGCACAAATAGATTCACCATGAACCCATAACAAGGGGTGAAGGTGGATTTCCATGTAGGAGAATGCCAAAATAATACACTCAAATAAACATGTCTCTTCAAGGATAAAACCACATACATCCTTCCATCAAATCTTCTCCTTATCTCCCCCAAAATTTGGATCAAATACAATGGCATGCAAGGGCCCATACACCTTGCATTTTCTCCCTCTTCTCTCTATGAGAAGAGACTCTACACTATCATGGAATTCAGCTAACCCCTTCCCCCATACATGGCCACTTCCTCCCTATCCAAGGGTGAGTAATGCCATCACACCCTTCACAAAACTCCCATATTCAAAAATAAAGATAAAACCATAAGCAAGAATTCAAACCCAAAACCCCATCCCTTACATAATAACAATACATATACATTTCACATCTGCAAGAGAATGAAAAGAACATACAAATCTACTTGCAACAAAGCAAATCACTTTCATGGCAATGGAGACCAACCTTCACAATGTGTTATGGCAAATGAATTTTGAGAAGAGCCCAATCCCTTATGCTTTTTCCATCCAAACCCTAATGTCTCTAAAAGTAGAGAGTGGGTGAACACCCACTAACTCTACCAAGGGCCTCTAAAAATACCTCCAACTTCTACCCACCCACCAACATTAAATTCAGATTTGACCCTCAAGTCCTTTGGCTTTTCCTTGTCCCCTATCATAATTGCAAGATTGGAAAGGAGTGTGGGTTTGGGTAAAGGTCAAGACTTACTCCATTTTTGAAACATGAGGGACATGGGTCATAAAATAGGTCACCAAGGTCACTAGGGGATTCTAGATGTGTTAAAAAAATTCCTAACCCATACCCCTATCACTAAGGTACTAGGATTTTGCTAAATTTGACCCTTAGGACCTCTTTTGGCCTCTAGAAGTGGCTAGAAAAGAATTAAATCTAAATGATCAAATTGGTGGAACTTTGTAAGTATCTCCAACAAGGGGTTTAATTAGGTTCCTAATGAATCAATTAGGCTTAGGTTTAGATTTCCAACCTTATTAGACATGTCATTACATAAACACATAACAAGTGTCAAGTGACACTATAAAATGACATAATACAACACTGACATGTCACTAATTACATAATGAAAACACCTAATACATACATACAATTTTAAGGTCATGAATAAAATCACTTAACAATGAGGTTTGAACCTCTTCATTAGGTTCAACCTTGGCTTTACAGTTTGCACATATGGTTGGTTACTGATTCTCCATTTGATTCCATGGTTCTCTTTCTTTCACACTAAACTCGACCATCAGTAGTCCAAGATAATAAAATCAATTGCAATATACATATTCAATTCATACTTAGCAACATTAATCAATAAGCAGAATTAAATTCC
The DNA here is from genome assembly GCA_018584345.1 of Thuja plicata. Taxonomy (NCBI): domain Eukaryota; kingdom Viridiplantae; phylum Streptophyta; class Pinopsida; order Cupressales; family Cupressaceae; genus Thuja; species Thuja plicata. The sequence goes on from MU226414.1 coordinate 1,310,805, forward strand.
TAATTACAATTTTCATACAGAAATCTTTAAAACATAATAATTCCATAATCATCATGACATAACATCTATGAAATAATCAATTCTAATCATGATCTGATCTTCTCATCAATTCACTTATCTAAACATATATAATCAAAATCAACCACATGTTATAGATCTAATCCATATCAGAATGTAATCCATACAATATAATCATCATCGTAAACATAATATCTCGAGTCTCTGTCAGGATAATCAAAAAGTGTATCAATGTATCAAAATAAGTGTATGGTTCAAAAGGCTTAGTGATGAAATATATCCATTTGCATTTATGTGCAAAAAAAATGACAGTTAGTGGCATTTTCATTCTAGATTAAATTTCATAAAAGGATTTTCCTAAGCTAAAGGGGTAGCAACATCATCAAAGGAGGGTTCACATCATCATATTTTTTGCTCACAACATTTATAGGGGACTTTCTTGTGCATTAATCATTACATTCATTAATCATTAAACATTATTTACAAGTTATAGATCATTAAACATTAATCATTATCAAAAATCATTATATGCATTTCATCATTTATTTAGGTGCATCTCATTGACATATTGCATTATCAAAATACAAAGGAACATGCATTTATTTAATTCCATTGCATTACATTACCATATACAATTGGATACATCATAAATTAAAAGCATATAGAAGTAAATTTTGCATACATTTCTCATCCATCTAACTATGTCATATATAAAGCATTGCATCCATAGCATGTAAAGTAAGTGCATCATAAAATTATATAGACAAGCATATCATCAAATAAAGTCTCATATATCATCAGATAATCATGGAAATCAAGAACAAGTCATATCATAAAGCAGTGGAAATCAAATTTCATCATGTATAATTAGAGATACATCATCATCAAAGAGGTACAACATAATCATGATCAAAATACATATGGTACATCGATATAAAAAAAGAGGCTCATAACTCAACCAAGGGCACCACTTGCATCACCTATCCTACCTGTACCATTTGTACCATCAGGACCACCTCTATCATTTGTACCTCTATCTATTGAACTGCCAGGATCTGTCTGAGGTGTCTGACTAGTGCTAGCAACACTAGGCCTCTATGCTATCATGGTCATAAACTGTTGCATCATACTAGCAACCTGATCCACCTTGCTACTGATAGTTGTTATGTCAACCTGCAAAGTCCTAGCATCCTATGTCAATGTGTCTATAGCATGTGGTGGCTGTGGAGGAACTGGCACCTATGGAGCACCTGGAATATGTACCTATGGTACTACCAGAATCACCAGAATCACTAGAGCCTGTTGTCTCTGTCTAGCCTAGGCTAACTAAGCCTGTCTAGCTACTCTTTGTCATCATTGGCCCCACACTGGTGGAGGAACCTACTGAGAATATCTAACACCAAATCCTCTACCTCTTGCTCTCACCCTGCCACCTCTCACCTAAACTCTACCATCCGCTTTGCCACTACCACCTCGCTGAGGAACTCACTGAGTTCTCTATCTGCGACCACCTCTCCCCTTGCCATCAATGTCATCATTATCAGAAGGATCATCGATATCAGGAATGGGCTCACTAGGATCTGTGAACCATGGGAAACTATGTCATGTGAACCACTATGAATAATCTGCTGACATACTTGAATTAGCTACATGCTCTCGCATATGCCAAACCATGTATCTCATCCTGTAGATATCATCACAGGTGTACTCAAAGTCAAATTGTGGACCCCACATCGATCTCTCAGCCTGCACTCATGTATATAATGCTAATCCTTGTGGGATATCATGTGTCCTACCAAAATTTCTGAGTACTTGGTAGAAGAAAAATATCTCAATGATCAATGGAGATCTATAAATAATCCAACGAGGAGAAAACATGTAGGTAAGATCTATATCATTCTCTCGCCAGGCCTCACAACCAAGATACGGATGCCATATCACCTAGTCCATATCATCAAGCATGCATTGCCAGAAATCTAACTTGCCAGATGAGGCTAGACAATCACTCCCTCATATAGAAATCCATATGGCCAGTGTAGATCATGTGCTCTCCTAGAAATCAACCTCATAATAGGAATGTGCTCCCATGTCTAGAGATAAAGTAGCACTACCCCTGCAGAAAGAGTCACACCATTTTTTTATACCACATCATGTAGCTCATGGTATAACTGTGCCAGAACGCAGGATCCCCAATCAAATCTTTGTGGGTCTGCAATCTTATCCTCTAGGATGCGACCCTATTTGACAGTGAAACTGTGACCTCATCGATCAGGTAGCAAGAATCCCCTATCTGTGACCCAAGCACTACTAGAAGTCATGAAAATGAAATGAAATACACCCAAGGAATACTATCATCATTGATCATAGGATCTACAAACACTCATTTGCAAGCCTCATCGTCGTAGACCTGATCATAATAGACTCATTCTCCTTGAGTCAAAATCCTAAAAATTGGATACACATCCTCAGGTGTGATCATCATCTCTCCAAGTGGCAAATGAAAGGTATTATGGTTGGAGTTCCATCACTATGAGAAGACCTCAATTAATATGGAATTGTGGCATCTCTAAAAGGAAGGACAATCCATAGAGCCCAATTACACGTCTCTCCTATCTAGTCAACTGATCAACCATGTCTAATGGCCAGGGTGGTAATCCTTGGATATATAACTTTTAGAATTGCACATGTTTTGCAATCAAAAGGAATCATATTAGTACCATCATTTTATTTGGATCATACCAAGTCAATAAAATTTCTATCAATCTGTCGCTCTTTTTTAGCACATCTATTTTCTACCTGACTCTATATTGTGAGGATGAAGAAAATATCAACATATCTTACCTATCCAGATTAACACTATCAAACATTCATCTAAATGGTTATACTAACATCAAACACATTTGTTTTCAACACAACCTTAGGCCTAATCAATCACACAATCAATCAATTATCTTTATTAAATTAGAGATGATAAAAAATTAGGGTTCATTTTCAAATCCAGGTGTACGCGTCACTTCATCATGGTGTACGCGATGAATATCATACACACTAGTTAATATTGCTATGCATTTTTTTATGGATCACACGTGTAACTTGGGTTTATACCCATCAATTGGCATACAATTCATTACTTAAACTCTACTACACGCTACTTCAATTAGGTTTTGGATTTAGGGTTTCTTACGCACTATTTGATATATAATATATGTTAAAACTATGTGCTCCTACACGCTACATCGCATAACCCTACGTGCTACTTTAATCTGCGGATGAGCTACTTCCTAGTTTACATGCTATTTTAACCTATGCTACGCGCTACTTTAACAAAAATTTAATTTCTTCCTTAATAATGTGTGAAAGTCAATTTTTAAGCATTAAATTTTCAAATTGATCAAATGAAAGAGGTTAATAGCGCTCACTGGAGGTCCATACTCGGTTGGTCGTTGGAATCGATGCCCATGCTCAAATGTGTGCTCCTGAATTGGGATAACCATCACTATCAACTCACTTTTCACTCAGAGAAAAGTAGAGGTAAAAAGTGAAAAGGAAATGTGAAAATGACTCCCTTTTCACCCCAATTTATACCTTTTGACCTTTTGAAAGGGTATTTTTTACCTTTGACCTAATTGAGTTGATTTATTTTCATTATCAGGGCATATATCTTTTTCAATCAATTTTATCGGGAACCTCATCAAAACTCACTCGATCTCAGTCCTTATTATCCCACATCCTTTTGATTTTTTTCCCGAGGGGGATCATATATGTATAGAGGATTACATCATGATCCATATCACAGTTTTTTTCTCATAATCACGGGCAACTTCCTATCAATCAAATCTGCATTGATCAAACTCCATCTGGGGCATTAAATATTTCAATCGTTATCAGTGGGGCATTTTTCAAATCAGTGTTTCACATCAATTTTTTCATCCAGCACCAATCAGATCAGGCATCATTGTTTCAATTCAGGGTAATCAATCATCAGACATTTCCTTGAACCAATGCGCTTTGCATATCAGTTCAAAGAGGGGTATTTGTAGACACCTAATTTTTGTCAAGGTAAATCAATCAGGCATAAAGTGAGAAAAATCAATATAAATCAATCAAATCATGAATTAATTGAATTATTAAAATCCTTTGGATTAATTAAAACAAATAATTGTGCAATTGAGACTAATCAAGTAATTGCATAGTTAAAATCAATTTAAATCCAACCCTTTCAAGGGTGCACATGGATAAAGAAAATAAATTAAATCATTTTATTAAATCCCTTAACTTCCTCATCCATCACATGGGATAAAATTGATCAACCAATGAGAATTGAGAATAGGGCCTAGGAGATGAGATGAATTTTGTGATTCAAGGAAAAATAGAGGAAAACTAGAAATAAGGTCCTACCTTAATTTTGCACAAGTTTGGAGAATCAGAGGACCCATATTTGAATTAGACATGCATTAAGTACAATTATGAAGTCCTAGAATGCAATCTGTAATGTAAATGCAGTAAGGCAGGTACAAAACAATCATTAAATTGTAGAGAACAAAAGTGCTTACAATTTAGGATGATACATTTAGCCCCCACTTTAACGGTATATGACACTACGTGCATATGCAAGCTAAAGTATAGGAAATAAATAAATAAAAAGGATATATCAAAGCCCTTAGTGCGCAATTCCTACAAGAAAATATTAGGAACTACAACATGTTAAACCACATGTCGGTGAAAAGATAAATTTCCTATGGCTTACTAAAGGAAATGATGTCAGAGGAGGCACTCATAGGAGAGGACCACAAAGTAGTTGAGGAGGAGGTAGTAGAGGAGGTAGATACTGCCAAGCCTAGGAGGTGACCACAAAGAGCCTCATTAGAGATACCATGCCTGAGGGAGGTCACATGTCGAGAGAGTGGAGATTGTAGTGAGTATGTGCCCCCATGTGAATCCCAGGGTAAAGCCCCACAGGTTCTATATACTGACGATCCTGAGTATGCAGAGGGAGATCCAAGTATGAAAGATTAAATTTCAATGTTTATATGTAAATAAAGTATCTTTATGGTGTATCTTATTATTAATTTTATTGTGATTTATTGTATTTTGTACAAGTGGATGGAGACATTTGGTGGGTGAATTTGTGAGAGATATTTCCCTAGGATCACTAATCCCTTCATCTTCGCAAATTAAGTATGGATCACAATGAGACCCTGGGCAACATAAGGACCTTTTTTAGCTGATAGAGGTAGAGATGTAACTAGGGAAGGAAGAATGAGGGTAAATCCAACGAGAGTTGGAAGAGACCCATTGTGAGCTACATGAGCCACTTGGAGTGATTCAGGTTTATGAGATGCAGAGTGCATCGAGGAGCCATTCACGCTCCATGGCATCACATAGACCATTACCCATTTCATGTCACCATTTTCTTTCTATCGACCTAAGGGATTAGGGGGTCATCATTCCATGGATGAAAATTGATTTTATATGTATTATTGTATGTCTTGAGATATAGGGCACATTTTGAACAGTGTCAACTATGTAGTAAACAATTCGATATATATGGATTTATGATTCTTAAGTATATTTTTGTTTCTAATTTCATTATGATTTATTTCAAAATTAGTACCATAGATATTAAAAATTATATACATGTGATTTAATCAAAACATAGTTTTTATTTAAATGCAACTATGGTGATGTAACATGCTTATGTAGATAGATGAACATACAGTCTAGCTAACAATATTAACTAAACACAAATCTATCCAAACATAAAATATAAAATGAATAAGAAATGTACAAGTATCTTCTAAGTAATATCCTAACCAAATTATTAACATATTACACAGATTCAAGACCAAAATCACACGCATTTTTGTGAAGAATGAAGCAATACATAAAAATAGAAAAGATAAATCTTAGACTACTAACACATATGCTCTAATAAAAAGATACCAATACACATGAAGCACAGAGGAATAAAATGAAGAAGGGAGAGAAGGAGAAAGAGGAGGAAAGCAAGAGTCATGCATAATACCGACACAAATACATAGAATTATGGGGTCCCTAAGGGGTATACCATCCATTTCAGCTATCTTATATGTGCCAAAACCATAGACTTGTGTTATAATGCATGGGCCAAGCCAGTTAGGACTAAATTTGCCTCTTTCTTTAGGTAGAGCATTGACATTACACTGGTTCTCATAAAGAATTAAATCTTCCACCAAAAAAGATCGTTCAGTCACCTTGTTGTTATATTGCTTCTTTAATGACTTACAATATGCTTGAATATGTTCAAGGGCATTAATTTGTTGTCTATCCAACATTTCAAGTTGTTGAAGACATTGTTCTCTAAAAGTGTCATTATCAATTACATCATTAAGGGAAACCCTTTGTGAAGGTATTTCTAACTCTAAAGGCATGATTGTGTTCGTGCCATAAACTAAATTGTAGAGAGTTGTTCCTGTCGCAGTATGAAAATTTGTCCTATAATCCCATAAAGCATAGGTGAGTTTAGTATGCCAATCCTAAGCATGTTTGTTAAAAAATTTCCTAAGAATTTTCTCAATGATCTTGTTTGATTCCTCAACTTGATCATTAGATTGAGGATAATAAGGAGTAGAAAAATATTGTTTGATGCGATATTTGTCCAAAAACTTTTTTACTTCCTTGTTTTTGAAAGGAGTACCATCATCAGATATTATTGTGGATAGAACACCAAATCAAGCAATGATGTTTTCTAAGAGGAAATTATAAATAATGTCAGCCATAGTGGACAAAGACTAACCACTTCTACCCACTTAGTAAAGTAATCCATACTAGTAATAATGTAGGTATGTCCTTTAGAAGAAGGAGGTGATATTTTTGTAATGAGATCTAAGCCCCAAAGGTTAAAAATCCACGAAGCTACTTGAGAGTAGATTTCATGTGTGGGAGCATGGATTAGATTATTATGATGTTGACATTGACGGCATTTCTTGACAAAAGAAAAAGAATATTGCTCCATAGTTTTCCAATAATATCTCATACAAAGGAGCTTGTTAACCTAAGATTTTCCACTAAAATTTCTGCCACAAGATCAAGAGTGAGCCTCTTGTAAATCCACGGGGATCTCATTTTTGTTAAGACATCATAATAGAAGACCAGTGTAAGAGCACCTATAAAGAACATTAGTAAGAATGATACATCTTGTAGAAAGTTTTAAAATTTGAGCTCTAGTGTTTCTTGTTGTTGATTTAGGAAAAGTATCATCTTTCAAATAATGAAATATGTGTGAATACCATTCATCTAAATTAAGACTAAGTCAATAACAGTCATTACTAGAAACTTCAGAAATAACAAGATTGTGTATGGTAAACTGATAGCTATCAACATTGTCCTCTAAGTAAATAAGAAAATTTGCACATGCCATAGCATACGCATGTCTGTTATCCTTACGAGGTAAAGAGAAAATAGAATAAGAAGAGAATTTATTGAGTAAGTTTAAGGCAAGATCACAATATTTAGTCAATGTAGAATGTTCAGCTTGATATGTTCCATTAATTTGTCACACAATCGATTGTGAATCTCCAAAGATATGTTTTTTTTTACCTTAGAGGATAAAGTTACTTTCAATCCAACGAAAAGGGCTTCATATGTCACAATATTATTAGTATAAAGAAAATTAACACGATGTGATAAAGGGGTCATTTTCTTTAAAGGAGATATCAAGATAACATCAAAACCAGATCCATCCTTATATTTAGATCTATCAAAATATAATTCTCATATATCATTAGTGTCAATAGGAAAGACAAATTCATTGGGGAAAGTTATAGGATTAGAAGTTGTGGTTCATGAAGGAGTTTCAACAAAATGATTATTCAAAGCTTGTCCTTTGATTTCCTATTTAGAAACAAACTTTAAATCAAATTCACTTAACCAATTTGAACAAACATCTTGAAAGATAAGTTTTTAAGAAAAGATGTTTTAAAGGATCAATTTTTTTGATGACTTTGATTTCAACATTAAGAAAATAATGTATAAGTTTCTAACAAGAAAAAACTAGAGCAATAAATTGCTTCTCTATCAGAGTATATCAGGTTTTGTAATATATCAATGTACCCCTAATGTAATGCACCAATCATTCACTAGTACATTTTAGGCCTCTTTTCGACGGCTATGTGTCACTTTTCCAACACTTTCCCGTCGGCCTAGCGACAGAGACCAGTGTTGCAGTTTTGGTGTCGGAATTAACAATGATTGTGTCATCTGTCATTATTGCAATGGTACTAACCGTCACAATACGAGAAGGCTATGATGGTTTCCATGTTGTCATTACATATTTTTGATGTCTCTATTATGACACGTAAGCATCGCATATCATCTGTCACTATTACGACACGTAGGTGTCGCATGTTATTTGTCACTTTTTCAGACATGCGATAAATTTTCTATACATGCGACATCGAGCCGTCAATAATTTTGTGACAGCCTGACGTCGCAAGTATAGCAAATTCAGCGCACGTCTATAAAAAGTGACATCTAGGTGTCGCAATATGAACCAGATATAATGGTAATCATGTTGTCGTTACATTTATTTGTCGCTATTACGACACATAGGCGTCACATAATGAGGGTCAAAATTACAAAAGGCATGCGACGAATTTCCTATACATGCGACATCGAGCCGTTGGCAATTGTCGACGGCTCGACGTTGCATATATTTTTTTAGTGTCGCTTTAGAGTTTTTAAGAGTTTCTCTTTGTTTTGAGAATAATTTAACATTCTCTACTTAAAAAGGCCAACCACGTGAAGGTGGAAGCTCATCTGGCCCCTCCTAGGACACTCTTATGACCCTTTACGACACTTTAAGATCTCTAATATGTATTCTTAGGGATCATAAAGGGTCATAAAGGCTCATAAGGGATCTTGGGACACAACAGCTGAGAAACATAAATGTAGGCATCATGGTCACAATTGTTTGGAGACACAACATAATTCAGTGGTATACCCAGACGTTGCAACGCAACCACTACTCCTCCAATTCTAAGTTGGCACTGCACGATCCAAAAACCATAGATAAGGAATAAATTTAGAGAGTACCATAACAACCAAAATAATATACCTCCGCTCTCTAAATTTATTTCTTATATATGGTTTTTGGATCGTGCAGTGCCAACTTTGAACTGGAGGAGTAGTGGTTGCATTGCATCATCTAGGTATACCACTAAATTATGTTGTGTCTCCAAACAATTGTGACCATGATATCTACATTTATTTTTCTCAGCTGTTGTGATATCTATATTTATGTCTCCCAGCTATCGTTTTTATGTGCATGTTCTTTATGTGTTTGGCTTCTCTCCCTCCTCCAAAATAAGATTTTCCCACTCTAAATCGAGAATGCACGTGCAACTGCGTAGAATATATAGTGTTAGAAGGCCCCAAATGGGCATAAATTTAATGTTCTCTTGGTTGTTTATAAAATTTGAAACAACCAGAGAAGAATGTTTTATAAACCACCAGCGCTGCATCGAACTGCATAGGATTGTCACCAAAGGGGGTTTCGGATCAGAGAAATCCCTTTCACTTAATAATTATGAAGCCATCAATGGTATACTAATTGTTTAGGATTGTAATTTTCCATTGATTGCTTAAAATTACCAAGAAAAAGGTGTACAAAAGACTTAGCAGCCTCCAGAGCCTTTTCCTTGAATGCATTATACCCCTTTTCCTTGACGGATTCATCTTCTCGCTGAAGAGTTCAGCTGGAATTTTGCCTGGAAGTTTGTTTAGGTTGAAGTAAAAAGGGCAAATCTCTTATAAAAGTATTGGTATAATTTGGATAGCAAGGATCACCCAACAAATAAAACAAGAACGAAAACAATGCAACTTAAAAGTAGAACACATACAGACATGTCTAGTGATCATATTGTGCTAAAGTTGGCGCCTGATGTTGCTGCAATGACTACAGACAATAAATTTTGCATCACTACCTGATGTTGTTGAAGTGTTGACCTGGGGTTGAATCCAGTATGCTCTTGTATGATCTAGAACCTGCAAGGAAGGTCGATATGGGGTTAGATCCAAAGGATCTAATAAATGCATGGCACCCTATTATTGATCCTCATCTACAATTATGCATGTGCATAGTCAAGCCATACACTTCTCCTTGCCTCTCTATTTCCTGCACCTGTATATACGGCTACACAACTAGATGCATGATATAAAATTCAT
>MU226414.1:1339202-1351113 GCA_018584345.1 Thuja plicata
TGTGTGTAGCTCTTATTGAGCACAAGCTCCTCCACCATAGGGAAACAAACCATATTCATCCACGCCATTAGTAAGTCAATAGTATAGCATTTGAAACAACAAGGAATAAACTAAATTTTACCATCCTTAAGCTGTTAAAGTAGAAAAAGTTTGTAGTAAAAAATGAAAATAGGACATGCAAGCCCAAACATTAGAAAAGAATCGACCTCTTCTCCTAGAGAAGACATCTGATTCTTTAATGTGACAGAAGGCCAGCGAGAAATTAAAACAAAAAACACTAACACCCTCAAGCATCTATAGTGAAAAACCATATAATTCAATGTATATATTGAAATTGATAATAAGATCCTGAATGTCCAGGTTCTAGACAGTTTGTTCAATCCCTCAATGAGGCATTTAAAAAGACACCAACCATTGAAAAATTCATTGGCATCTGACCTTCAATAGATAGGGTCAAAGCTTCAGTGAGACAACAGTGGCATACTGCCCGTGACAAAGCATCACTTTCTTTATGCTAGGGTTTCTGTAGATTACGGCGTATGTTCTCATTACAGGGTATGTTCTAATATTGACTAATATCAATTAGGCCATCTTAGGGTATACGCCTCTAGTCATGTAATATGCTCTTAACCAAAGGCTAAAATACAAGACATGTATTGAAATTGATAATAAGATCGTGAATGTCCAGGTTCTAGATAGTTTGTTCAATCCCTCAATGAGGCATTTAAAAAAACACCAACCATTGAAAAATTAATTGGCATATGACCTTCAATAGATAGGGTCAAAACTTCAGTGAGACAACAGTGGCATACTACCCGTGACAAAGCATCACTTTCTTTATGTTAGGGTTTCTACAGATTACGGTGTATGTTCTCATTATGGCATATATTCATCATATCGACTAATATCTGTAATATTCTCTTAACCAAAGGCTAAAATACAATACATACCTCAAATGGTGAGTACGCGGTGGCAACTTGTTGATGAGTACATGGTGGCTATACCCTAAACATGAAGGAAACCATCTAAATGAATTGCAAACCGGCCTGGAGGTGTGATGAATGAGCTGTTGGATTCTTTAGTTGTGACTGCTAGCTGGATTCAATACAACAAGAGCCCTCTTTGCACGCAGAATGGTATAGTTTCCTTCCACTCGCATGCACAGCTCGATCACAAATGAGCCTTTCTTTTTCTTTTCTTTTTTCTCTTATAATCAAGAGGGTGTCGCAATTACGATGGTATCGTCGCTATTGCGACAGCATCGGGGGCACTTGAAAAAAAATACAAAAATCACACACAAATGGTAGCGCCATCGCAAATTGGTGTCAAAATTCTACTCCAAATGTTGTAGTGGTTCTTTCTTGTTTTGATCATGTTGAGCTAAGATAATGGCCAAAGCATTAGGAGAAGCAAAATTATATACAAAGAATGGTTGATTGGGATGAGTGGGTTATAAGATAGGAGGATTAGAAAGATATTTTTTGAATTTCTTAAATGCCTTGTGACACCCATCATTGTTAGATTAATCTTATGGAGAGGTAAGTGCTGAGAGGGGAGGGGTGAATCAGTACTCATAAAACTTTTACTATACAATGCTGACCATTTACAGAATTGAGTACATTGCATAAAACATTGAAAATCATATAAATTAAATCAATAAACCATAACACATAATACCATGATTTTTGGTCATGTGGAAATCCTTTATTAGAGGGGAAAAAAATAGTGGAGAAGGTACCCACAATCCTTCACTTCTGCAGAATAAAGGTTTCTCAGTTAGAGCTAAAAATTTAGCTACTTCTGATAGCTTACCATGTTAGGAGTACTATACTTTGTCAAGAGTACAAAAAGACTTATTCAGTATACCTGATTAAAGGATTTTACAATCTCTCATCTAAGAGATGTACCTACTTAGAGGATTTACAAAATAAGACCTAGTAGGGCCTACCCACTAGATGGGATTTCTAAAATCCTAACTATTACAAAATGTTTGCAAGTATGCATCAACCTTAATGTTGTTCATAATATTTATGCTCTGCAAGTGCATTACCTTTTTTTGCACTTGGTAACTCAACTGTTATACACCCTATATCTTCTTCATTATATATTTAGCTCTTTCATTGTATTTTCTTCTCTCTCTCTCTAATTTTTTCCCTCTTCTCTGTGTAATATTCATCTCTATATTTCATCTCTATGTTTTGTTCATTTTTATATGATCTTAAGGTGGTTAACCTAATTTGATCCTTCTCCTTTTGTGGTGGAGGTGAGGTAGTGCATTGTTGGTTTCATTCCCAATGCATTTAATGTTCTTGAATATCATAGGTTGAATTGTATCATGGTCATGTGAAATCATATTGGCACAATCCCAATGTTCAACCTAACTTCTATCTTGAATACTGTGAAATTTTTCCTGCTCAGCGTCCAAGTTCATTGTATTCAAATTTGAATTATTGTGTCAGCTCTGGTGTGTTTGGTATTGAAATTTGATCTTGCTCGGTGACACAATTGTCTACTTGGTGACTAAATCTGCTTGGTGACTAACTTTTCTCAGTGTCTCAGTGACTAACTATGCTATGTGTCACGGTGACTAACTCTGCTCGGTGTCAGTGACTAACTCTACTCAGTGTCAGTGATACTCTTCTTTACCGACTGTCTCCCTTACTGTATTATTCCTCTTTAATTATTTTCATCCTTGACTATTATGACTTTGAAAAAACTAATGACAACATACTAACTCATTGGAGTATCAATCTCCCCCTTTGGCATTAGTTGGCATTTTGACAAAAACTTCAAAGTCATCAAAATTTGTACAAGTTTTGTACATCAGAATAATGTGCAACTCTCCCTATACACATGCTTATATCTCCCTTCTATACTATATCAATACATACTATATTATCCATGTATTATCCCATTTTTTACTATTGTATCCCCTTAATTGTATTATCCCCCTTTTTTTACAAATATGCCAAAATCAAAATTGCTTAGGACTCGGTGGGGTAAACTTATACCTTAGTAAAAACATGTGTCTAATTCCTCAGTATATCTACTAAAGATGACTCCCATGCATCTTTGAGTGTTTGAAGTACAAAAATCTGATTAGAAATGTCAGCTGCTAATCCAATGATGGTGTCAAGTGAACTACAATCAGGGGTGTTGTCCAATTCTTTGGCCGTCTTCACTTATGTTTGCATAGATTCCATATGGGGAATCAAAAGTGCTTGCATCTCTATAAGTTCCATCCTTCTCTTATTATCTTCTTTTTGTAGTTCTTGTTGCATCCCCATCAGGTGTTTCAACCTTGATTAGTATACTTGTAAGGAACCAAGCTCGGTGGTTACATGTTTTAGCTGCTCGGTCTACTCGGTCTCAATAGACTCATCTTTATTCTTTATTCCCTTAGTAAAGTTTTAAATCGAACAAAATTTCTAAAATATTGAAAGTATATGAGATAATTTAGTCTTAATCTCAGTAGTAGCCTCAGAAAGTGTTACCTTATCTTCTACAATGGTGTCTAGAATGGACTCAAACATTTTCAGTTCCATATTCCTTGAATGAATCTTCATCATGTATTCAGTAGTGTCTTGATTTGGATTTCAGACTTGCTCCACTAGTCCTTCTACCTAACAAATGATGTCTTATGTCTCATCAATGGTGGCATCTGGTACAATGTCCTGTAAGACATCCTTGAAGCTTTCCAATACGTCAGTCTTCTTTCTCTTTTGTAGTGTCTTCTTTTGCATTGTTTTAAGTCTCACTAACTCAGAATACTCATTCATTTCATCATAATCCATAGTAGATAGGTCAACTCTATTATGATGATTGACTCAACTCTATTTAGATTTTTTCTTCAAGGTCTCCTCAATTTATTGAACACGTAGATTTGGTACAGTTAGCACAAGATATCTTTCTCTCATTTATTTTTGTGCATTCATAGCATTTTTCCATCTTACATCTATGTTGTTGTATAACTCTATAGGTAAGAATGTGATAACTTCAAGTGGCGTGTATCTGAATTTGTGCAAAGAGTAAATAATTGCATCTTTAATTTGTACCTTGTTCTCTTTGCTTTGAGTATTATACTTTGTTTGCTTCATTTCTCTAAATGATCCATACTTCATTGTGTCTAAAATTTCATCTAGACTTCCTTATGGTGGAGGCTTGTTATTCACAACTTTGGTTTTGCTCAATTCTTTAGTTTCTAAGTCGGTATCTGGTGGTAGGTTGAATTTTCTCCTTCATCTAGTGTTTTCCTTTTTTCCTCTTACATATATCCTCTCTTTTGGTTCAGCTGAATTTTTCTTTGCTTTCGGCGATGTTGTAGACCTTGCTGATGATCTAGTAGATTTGGGGCACAATGAAGGCTTCAATACTTGTGGTTTCATGCCTTCCACTCTAGAGATTTTTGCCTCATCTTCTTCATTATCAGTTCCCAAATCCTTAGTCATATTAGCACTCATCTTGATAGATTTTCTTTGAATCTTAGGTACTAAGATACCTTTGTTGATCCTAGCCTTAACTTCTTCATATGTTCAATACCTCTTGGCTCCTTTATCAATAGGCTTAGCTAAGAGAGTTTTTATTTGTTGAGATGCAAATTCTATATCCATCTCATATCCCATAGGATCTAGCCATATGTTCCTAGGCTTGACTTTATTGATGAAACATGAGTTGGTGTCTACCTCAAAAACATATAGAATCATGATATTTCTCCACTAACTGAGGTGGAACTCTAAATCTCTTATGCATTCTTGTTTTGAAATTAGAGAAGTAATCATTCATAAAAATGTCAAGATTCTCTCCTAGACTCTTTATGTATTCACTGATTTGATAAAAAATTGGTCTATCAACACTCAATTTCACATTTCGAATAGACGAAAAGAAGTTCTCAAAGTAAAAGTATATGCATACCAGTAGTGAACCAAAATTAAATGTGTTTGTCTTTGCTTTCACTATAGTGTGCATGTTGTCTGCAAGTTTCTTCAACAGTATCTCACATATATCAATTTGCATGTCTTTCTTTACAATCTTATAAGCAAGATCTATAGCTCCACAAGGTACAGTGTTCACTCAAGATGATTGGAATACTCGGTAGGACAATATGTTGCATGCAAAATTCAACTCAAGGTCTTCAATGGTAGAAATATCAGAACTCTCCCATCCCATTTGGATTTGGTTATCTCACTTAGCTTGGTCTTCTCAATCAGTTTGATTACCTTAGGCTTGTTTCTGATTGGGTAACCACTTACAATATGTAACACATCCTATGTGATCTTTACAGTTTGATCTAGCCACATACATTGGTCGTGTACTTGTATAAGTACCATCCTTATCCATTAAGTTTTAAATACCTTCAGGATATGTAGGGCATGTGTCAAACCTTTTGACTCTAGATGAACATGATCACTCTTCTGCTTTCCATCTACACATAACTTCTAATAAGATGAATCAATCTCTGCTTCACATATCTCCTCAACCTTGCAATGGGTGAAAGTTAGAATGTCTTCAATCAATAGAACTTTGTTTAGAATGCATGAAAGTGCTCCCATCATGTCTAATTTAGCTACCTTCGCAGGAGGTGGCTTGTACTTAAATTTCACAGACTCAACATTCTCAACTACAGTTGTGTTTTTATCTTTCTAAGCCATATCCTCTTCTCAAATGCAAAAAGAATTGAACTAGGGTTGCGTCTAAGACTCATTTGCACTAAAACACCTAGGGAAACACCAAAAATACCTTGAATAGATTCAAATAAGCTCAAAATAGTATAGTATTAACTTCATAATCACTCGTAACTGCTTGAGGACTCAGTTCTCCAACTCTGATCGCGTTGCTCTAGAAAATGTTAAGTGATAATGATAACAGTCTTAAAGTGGCAATTAATGCTTGACCAACTTACTTTATCAAATACCTAACTTTCATTTCCTTATACCGAATGAATGGAAAACATAAACTCAACAATATATATCCAAATGCATCTAAGTATGTTCATATGGATCTCTATACATATACTAGGAACTGATTAAGATTTGAATTTTAACTTGCAGTTCCTACTCATACTTCTTACCTGATTAGGTAGACTCAGTTGCACCCAATCTAGAGGATGAGGTGCCTTTAATTGTTGTGAATGATGTTCCATCATTCATGGTCTTTCTTCTCCATGTCTTATTCATCTGATCTCTCATTTCCTCTACATTCACTTTAGGTTTCTCAGATGTTTCCTCCTTGGTAGGGGATTTTCCTCGGTAACTACAATCTTTGGCAAGGCGATCTAGCTTGTGAGAATGGAATCATGCCATGCCAGAGCTTCTCCAAGATCTTCTATTATTCCTATCATTTAAAAACATGAAATTTGCAACAATGTGCCCATATCTTCCACAGACTAAACAAGATATGTGTGTGTTACACTCCCATGGTATGGATGTACCCTGTTGGTTGTTTGGCATATTCTGTTGGTTTGGTACCCATTTTTCATTTCTCTTTTGTGATCTGCATTCCTCAAATTTGTGACCATACTTGTTACAATTGTTGCAGTAGCCATCAAACTTTGTCTTTCTTTTGTTGTTCTTAGTCTTTGATCTACATTCATGTGCTCAGTGTCCATACTTGTTACAGTTATAACAATGCCCATCAAGCTTGGGTGAACTCAGAGACTTGCCTCTTTTTCTTTTACATACATTTGCAGTATGTCCAGGCTTCCCACAGTAATGGAAACTTAGTTTGTTTAACTTTGGTGGGATAGAAGTTTCTTGACTGTCAGCTTGATAAGAGGACTCTCATTTCTCGGTAGTGCTCTTACTATTGAATCCTATTCTATTCTTGTATGTCGTTTGTCTCTAAATTTTAAGTTGTGCATCCAATGATCTCAGTGTTTCTTCATTTCTTTTCAGTATCTCATTGGCTTCTCTTTCAGATTTTAGTTCTCTGGTCAATCTACCAGCTTCACACTTCAGTGCCTGATTCTCAAATTATTTTCTTGTTGACTCTATATTATTACTCACTAGTTGATCGGTCATATTATAGTGTACTTGCATAAGCCTCATTATTTCATTGTCTTTCTCAAATATTCTTGTTTCAAACTATCTTTTGTCTTCTTTAGCTATTCTCAGTGCATTTTCAACTACTCCCTTAGAGTCAAGTATCTGACTCATTCTCAATGCTTGTGTTTCTTGATCAATTTTAGCCAAATTTAGTTTCTCGGTGAGTTTCTTGTTCTTTTCCATGAGTTCTGCAATGGAAAAATCAATTTCACCACTCATACTACCTTCAGATGTTGTTTCAAGAGTATAAACATGCTCTTGTATGGATTTGAGTTCACTGCATAACTGCTTCCTCACTTTTAAGGAATTTTCTAACTTGCTTTTCAGATCTTCAATCACTTCATGTGCACTCTCCAACTCAAAATCAAGACTATCAATCTTATTGGATTGCTTGTAACTTTCCATGGTCATGATCTATACTCTTAGGTGTTTAAACATTTATCTTAAGAGACTAGCTCTTATACCAATTATTGGATTAATCTTATGGAAAGGTAAGTGTTGAGAGGGGAGGGGTGAATCAATACTCCTAAAACTTTTTCCATACAATGCTGACCATTTACCGAGTTGAGTGCATTGCATAAAAAATTGAAAATCATATAAAGTAAATTATTAAACCATGACACATAACACCATGATATTTGGTCACGTAGAAATCCTTTGTTAGAGGAAAAAATTGTGGTGGGGATGGTACCCACAATCCTTCACTTCTGCATAATAAAGGTTTCTCGATTAGAGCTACAAATTTAGCTACTTCTGATAGCTTACCCTGTTAGGTGTACTATACTCGGTCAAACGTAAAAAAAGACTTATTCAGTCTACCTAATTAAAGGATTTTATAATCTCTCATCTAAGAGATGTACATTGTTAGAGGATTTATAAAATAAGACCTGTTAGGGCCTACCCACTGGATGAGATTTCTAAACTCCTAACTGTAGATGCCCTAAAATGGACAGACTTGTGACTTTACATTAAAACACTAATTTTCATTTATTAATTGTGGTTTTTAAATCATTAATTAATCATCTATTTCTTCTAAATTCATTCCCCAAATCATCTAATCATATCCCTAAAATTAATTAAATAATTGATTTAATTTAATTAATTAACCTTAATTGATTAATCTTCATTAATTAATTATATTCAATTTCTTAAAGTTTAAATTTAAATATTTAAACTTATTAATTAAATTAATTTCATTAAAATAATTTAATTTCACTCAATAATTCAATTCTAAATAAAAAAGAATTCAATTATCTTACATGTTGAATACTTTCATTACAAAAATCAATTAAATCCTTTCTCAAGTTCAAAAAGGTAGCTCATGGTCAACTTTTCAGTTAACTAAACATTACCTCTTCTCTCCAAGTTGAAGAGGTGGATTTTACTGGTTGCTTCTTAGTTAAACTAAAACATTTCCCCTTCTCTCCAAGTTGAAGAGGTGGAGTTCACCGGTTGCTCCTCAGTTAACTAAAACATCACCTCTTCTCTCCTAGTTGAAGAGGTGGAGTTTACTGATTACTTCTCTAGTTCCTTTTGATCTGAGCCATTCATTCTCCAAAATATGGGATCAATCTCAACCATCCAAATCATTTTCCATATTCGATATAATCAACCCTTCATAACCATTTGAAGGATCCAGGATTTCAAGCTTTCATGTGCCCTTACTCTACAAGATTATTGCTAAAGGCATTCGAAGCATTCTTGTGATCATACATTCAATACCCTATTCTTGACGCTCCCAATTCATAGACACTGGCGATACCAATACTAAGCACCACACACACACAATGTTTCAGAAGGAGTAGAGAGAGACAATAGAATATTCAAGCTTTGTTGGTTTGCATTTGTTTGTATTCCTCCTTGACTGATTGTCATTTTATTGTTCGTAGTTTCATTCTTATTAGTAATTGATTGATTTCCCACATTGCAAATCGGTGCTACTAACCTCTTGCTAATTTGAGCTTGGAACAGGACTAAGCCTATACACTAACTATTACAAAAACTTATTACAAAATGTATGCAAGTATGCATCAACCTTAATGCTATTCAAACTCTTTATGCTCTGCAAGTGCATTACCTCTTTCTACACTCGATTATTCAACTGTTCTACACCCTATATCTTCTACATTTTGTCTTCAACTCTGTCACTATATCTTCTTCTCTCTCTATAATATTTTCCCTCTTCTCTATGTAATCTTCAGCTCTATATTTCATCTCTATTTTTTGTTCATTTTGATATGATCTTAAGGTGGTTAACCTAATTTGATCCTTCTCCTTCTGCAATGGAGGTGAGGTGGTGCATTGTTGGTTTCATTCCCAATGCATTTAAATATCATTGGTTCAATTTCCTCATGGTCATGTGCAATCATATTGGTGAAATCCCAATGTTCAACCTAACTTCTATCTTGAATACCGTGAAATTTTTCCCACTCGGCGTCCAGGTTCAGTGTATTCAAATTTGAATTGTTATGTTAGTTTTGGTGTGTTTGGTAATGAGATTTGATCTTTCTTGGTGATATAACCATCTTCTCAGTGACTAACTCTGCTTGGTGACAAACTCTGCTCAATGTCTAACTCTTCTCAGTGTCTCGATGACTAACTATTCTCTATGTCTCGGTGACTAACTCTGCATGGTGTCGGTGACTAACTCTGCTTGATGTCGGTGACACTCTTTTTTACCGACTGTCTCCCTTAGTGTTTTCTTTCTCTTTACCAATTTTTTTCCTTGACTATTATGACTTTGACAAAATTGATGATAACATACTAACTCATAGTAGTATCAGTTGTTCCATGAGAGAGTAGTATCTTTCTTGAGAAAAGAAGTGATGGGAATTGTAGGATATTCTAAATATAATACAAAATGTCAAATAACTTGTATTTTCCCTTGTAAACTATGAATTTATTATATGGTTCAAGGAGGAAGCATATTGAAAATGACATCAATCTTTTCAGTATCCACTTCAATACCTATATCTGAAATTATTAAACCAAGGAGTTTTCCACTATTTGTGCCAAAAGCACATTTATGAGGATTCAAGCACATGTTGTATTTGTGAAATTATTCAAAGATCTTCCTAATAATAGTAACATGATCCTTACGCATAATGGACTTGGCAAGAATATCATCTATATAATCTTCTAGAATCTTATGGATATAGTCGTCAAAGATAAGTGCCATAGAACATTGATAGGTAGCACTTGCATTTTTCAATCTAAAGGTCATGACAACCCAATAAAAGGTTCATCGAGGAGTGATAAAATAATTTTTTTATTGATCTTGAGGGGGGATAAAGATTTGATTATAGCCAGAAAAGCCATCCTTAAAGGATAATTCAATATATCTCATTGTGGAATCCATAATCATATCATTGTTTGGAAGTGGGAAATCATCTTTCAAAGAATATTTATTTAGGTCTTGAAAACCTGTGCACATTCAAATTTTATTCTCACCCTTGGATATGGCTACAATGTTTGAGATCCAAGCAAAATAATCAATAGGACGAATAAAGCCAGCATCAAGAAGTTTTTTAATTTCCATTTTCACTAGCAAAGAAATTTTTAAATTCATCTTGCGAATTTTCTATTTTACCGGCTTCGCATTAGGAAGGACTATGTTATGCGTAATAATTTTGGGACCAATGCTAGGCATATCAGAATAAGCCCAAACAAAGACATCGGGAAATTCAAGAAGAAGAGAAGTAAGCTCTTTTTGTTCATCCTCATCTAGACATTTTCCAATCTTGATCACTTTTTCCGTATTATAAGGATCCATTTGCACATCAATGGTGTCAGTAACCAAAAGATTACTTTCTTGAGGGTCATTCATAGGCAAAGGAAATTCATGTATGTTCTCAGAATTAGCCTCTTTTCCAAAGTATGCTTCAGCATTGTGTAGACACTTAAAAATGGCCATCGAATGCAATGACATTACTAACCTTCCCCTTCAATTATTAAATAATCTTTATTATTTAATCAATTTGCATCTTTCTACTATATTCTGAATTCAAAATCATCATTTCCCTATAAATTTATAATTAAGTGATTTTAATTAATTACTTAATTATTAAACGTCCAATCAATATTTCATCAATTATTCATCTATAAAGTAATTAAATAATTATCGTCACTTAATTATTCCCTATGTCATTATATTTAATTAAATAATCATATTATTTAATTAATGCTTCCTTATTATTATTACATTTGTGTAATAATTAAATCAATTTCCCCTCACGATTAATTTAAATAATATTTATTTAATTAAACTAATTATTCATCTAAATAAATAAATTTATTTATTTATTTATTTATATTCCCCCATGTGTAAGTAAATGAATTTTTTTATTTATTAATTTATTTATAAATTATTCTCTCACTTGTAATTAATACTAACCCTTAGTCTAACTTCTCAATCAACTTTCACTGACTAATCAATCAAATAAGTTATCTACTTAATCTATCCAACCTTCTATTCCACCTCATCATTTAAGTCTTCAATCAATTCAGTCAACTCTCCAATCTATTTAGTTAACAGATCAATCTAATCTATTGATAAAGAAATCAATTGAGTTCAACTCCCACTCACTCTGATTTTAACTCTTCAATCACAGGTAATCAGTCGCACCAATCATGGAATTGTTGGAATTGTACTGAGATGATGTACTGAGAGGGGAGGGGTGAATCAGTACCTATAAAACTTTTCTTGGTTAGCCCATTAACCCTTAGTCATCAGTTTGTAAAACAACTTATCTATTTGTTCATCTTTCTTTATGTATATGAAATCATATCATACATTCCATTTGATGTGTAACAGTTAAAGAAACATACATGAAATTTGATAACACATAACACAAGATATGGTATCGCAGAAA
>MU226414.1:1376466-1408633 GCA_018584345.1 Thuja plicata
AACTTATCATTTAATTTTTTAGCAATGTTCCCATGCAACCAAATTTACAAATGTTCATTTCCAATATTCCTACATCAACCGAACTAGGAGTGGAGACAATTGGTTGTGTAGTGCTTGCAAGTGGTAGCAAAAGTTACTTTTCTTGATTCATGTAGTACTTGCAAGTGGTGGCAAAATTTAAAAGGCCTCATCTTCTATGTATCATCTATCAAAAATTCTACTGAACTAGGAGTGGAGACAATTGGTTGTGTAGTAATTTAGAGTGACTGCACTAAAAATTAAATCAATTGGTTGTATTGTAAATAATTACAAATATGGAAGAAGAGAATCTGAAGCCACTGGAGGGTTCATTGTATGCAATAATGATTGCGAGTTGTGTAAAATCTAATGGAAATGCACCTTACACTACGAGGTAAAATTTGTGAAGCATAGACTTATGAGACACAATGGCCCTATTTTATAGTGTAGGTAAGGCATTTTGTCCTCTCCTTTGTTTGAAAAATCTAAGTGAATTACCTCTACTAAAGTAAGCCCAAAACACAAAGCAACTCACACATTATTGATTCTTTAATTTTTTTGTATGCACTTGTTCCTAAAGAAGTATTTCTTAATATCTGAGATGCTAAAAGGTTTAGAAATGTAAGAAGAGCTGGAGATGGTTGGTGTGTCCAGTCTGGCAGAGCTAGGATTTAGACCAACTCATAATATTTATAATGGTTGTTTGAAATGCTATTTTCAAATACTATTGATAGAATTTTGTTCTGGAGGCCATATTTTGTAACATGTGTTTTCTACTAACAAACATTGGCAAATACCCACCACCGAAGGAATTCAACAATTAAGGGGAAAAATTTAGATCAATCAAAAATTTTATCTAGTTCTAATTGAACAGATTTTAAAGTATTATGTTGAAGAGTCAGGGGAAGAGAAAAGTTTTGAAAATTATTTGATTTCAAAAGTAAACAGATTCAATTTGAAATCAAAACTTATTTTATCAATCCTCAAATAGCCATGAGCGTAGGATTTTGCAATCTCAGAGGGCTTGATTGATGATGATGATGATGATGATGATGATGATGATGATGATGATGATGATGATGATGATGATGATGATGATGATGATGATGATGATGATGATGATTATGATGATGATGATGATGTTGGGATTAATGGGAAGTATGTAGTGAGAGGGGAGGGGTGAATTAGTACCTCTAAAACTTTTTGTAACCTTTGTAATCAATTGTATATCCATTCAATCTAATTTAAACTATCTTGATGTGAGTTATATCAATTCATAACATTAGCATACATGTGAATCATTCATAAAAACAATCATGAAAGTAAATTGACACATAACACAAGATATGATATCACATAAAACTTATGTGAGGAAGTAAAAACTATGGTGGGGATGGTACCCACAAAATCTTCACTATCTATAGATTGGAAGGGGTTGGTTAAGGTTTATAATTTGATCACTTCTAATGATCTACCTTGTTAGGAGTATTGGTGGAGACCTGTTAAATTCTACTCTATTAAGAGCTTTAGCAACACTGTTGAGTGTGCACTTGATTAAGAGATTTGTTGTTGGACTGTTAAATCCACCTTCCTTGAAAGGATTTTTACACTTTGCTCCACTTGTTAGAATGATAGAAAATTACAAATTGACCTGGTAAATGCAATATCCTATTGCTGATACAGATCCAATTTAGTTTACATGAAAAATATTCTCACCTAATTTTGATTGATTAATACCTCTGATTATCGGTTTCCTTTGTTCTTGGTTCTGTTAACCAAATCCTCATTTTTCTCTTCTTATTCTTGAAACTCTTAATCTGAATCCATAGATGTGCTCATTATGTTCTCCTCTCTCTTCACATCATCTATTCATCCATCATAATAAATTATTGCATCATCTATATATAGATGGATTGACTTCATCGAGTTTTGATAAAAACAATGTTAACTCTAAGATCGGGTTTACAACTTGCACCTAGATCTCCTAGTCTATGTGTTTTAAATCAGTTAGACTGATTAAAGGACTTACATTCATGTATCTTGTCCCTAAAGAAATGGATTTAAAAGAAATATATGTCCTATAAATAGAATACACTTTCTTTATCTGACGTGGAAGCCATATCCACTTTTTGCGGGCTACAACTGACTTTCATAACTGTCTGTCGGTCATGCTTGACTGTCCTTCAATTTTTTTCTATCGATTGCACTTAATCTATCTTGTCGGTCTACACTGTATCCTACATGTCAAGTTCCTCTATTGGGTTCCTCTTTATCTTTCTATCTTTACATTTTCAGTTTACACATTGATTTGTGTCGTTGGTCTTCTCTATACTTAGTCATCTTTGATGATCTCTTAATCTGATCTTCAGTTTTCTCTTTCTTGTCTTTCGGTGCAGGCTTACCGAAAGTGTTGTTTTCATACTAATGGAAAATTAATGTCATCAATCTCCCCCTTTGAAATTAGTATCAAAAAATTGATATGTGCAAAATACTAACAAAATGTTAAGTATATACAACATATATAATCCCTAGTCGTTTAATGACTCCCCCTATGTATATGTTGGTATAACTATACATATGATATCTTTTCTTTCTACATATCATTTTCCCCTTATGAATATACATATACATATCTACCTTTTTCCCATCTGAATGAATGAATGTACATATCATTTTCCCTTTTTATTTTGTACTCATATCATTTCCCCCTTTATTTGATATTATTGGCAAAGGTCTTTACCTTAGAGCTTATCCAAAATATGGGAATGTGAAGACTTCATGTCTTCCATCATTTTCTCCCATTTCTCTTTGAGGTTCTCCAGATCCATGTGCTCAAGTGTTATCTTTGAGTGCATATCATAGATGTTGTCTGCTACAGACATCTTGAGAGTTCCTAGCAGTTGCCTTACAGAACTGATATGTTGTTGGAGCAGTGTAAGATTCGGTAGAAGTTGAGCTTGAAGCTCGGTTAATTCTTCCTTGAAATGTGTTTCTACCTCCCATAGCTCTTTCCTTAACCTTTTTATCTCAATTATCTTCTCATAATTCAGTTTGACTGCATTATCTCCATTGGTGGTTAAGCTTTGTGCACTATTTGCTAGATCGGTTTCCAACTTTGCAATGTTGTCACTATTCTCCTTAGTGAACTTTTCTATTGTGCTCAACTTTTGAATTAAGGCTATAGCTTCATATATGATTGGATCCAATTCAAATATGAATTCTGATAGCTTTACCCTATTTACAGCCACTTCTTGGTTGATGTTCTCTATGAGCTTCTGTTGGTACTTCATCCCAGCTCTCTCCTCAATTGCCTTCTCAGCATCAATATTCTGAGTTTTGATTGCTTCGGTGAGGGTAGCTATTTGATCAAGTATTGGCTTACTTTGATCAATGTCAACATCGGGCACTATTTGATGTAGAATGTCCCATGTTGTCTCCAGTACCATGGAGTCCCTGTGCTATTTTTTTAGCTTCTCTTGCAATGCCTTCCTTTGGCATATCTCTCCATATTCTTGTAATGCTTCAAAGTCAAGTGTAGAGGGGTCACACTTCGGTATTTCTATGATTTCATCCAATTTAACCTCTAACTTTCTCTTCTTTGACTTATTATTCTTCTTTTGTGACTCAGTAGAATGTAGAACCATTGCCAATTTTTTGGCCTTCTCTGTTGTGCTTGATGAAGTGACATGTTGTGCTTCTTTTTGTTGCTTGGCATCGGTTTCATCTCATCGGGTGTCTACAGATGTCTCCACATTCACCTTAACATCGTTGGTAGCACCTTTTTCATTTTCCTCAAGAGTACCATCTTTTGGTTTGTCTCCTTCATTGGTCCTTTGCTTCATCAGTTTTGGTTTATGCATTCTTGTCTTGAGTATCTGCATCTTTTTTCTTATCTTCTTCAGTAACCTTATTAGTGTTGGTTACATCTTGAGTATCTCTGATGTCTTGATGACCATCGGTGTTATCCTTGTTTTCTTCTTTTCCTACATCCTTTGGAGTATCCTTCTCAGGTGACTTGCTTGATTCTTGCATGATATTGATAGCGTGTATCAATATTGGTAGTTTTCCTAGTATGTTCACCTGTGAAGTATCAACTGTTGTGTCCTACTCATCGGTTTTATCCTTTTCAGCAGTGACATCTTCATCCTTATTTGCTTCCTTTGTTGGATCATTGGTAATGTCTATGACATTACTATCCACAATGTTTTCATTTGTGGTGTCTTCCCATGTTTCATCTGCAACATCTGCAGTCTTTTTTCCTATTGTATCATCTTCCTCTTTATCTAACTCAATGGATGGGTCATCTTGAGTTGCCTTGTCAACTTCTTGTTGTTGAAGGTCTTTTTTGGGGCTTACCTCCTCAATAGGTCTATTCATAATCTTGCACCATTTCTTATGGCTGTCATGTTCAAGTTCAATTAACCTACCTTCAAGAAATTTATATGCCCTCAGCTTTGGTGAGAACTCCTTCTTGTGCTTCTCCATCATTTCATCTATTTCTTCCTTCTTTTATTTAGGCGGCATGAGAGTAAAAAGTACTCTTTCTCTTATTTCTTTCTCATTCTTCAAAGAAAATGTCCATCTAGAGTAAATTCTATCCAATAGTTCTCTTGGAACATATTTACCTTCAAATTGCATTGGTTCATATTTGAAGTTGTACATTTTAGCTATGATGGGGTCCTCAATTTTATTCTGATCTTCTGAATTTAATTTCAGCCATTTTCTTATGTTTGGATCTATAATTGATCCATAATTTACAATATAAACACAAATTTCATCAATAGTTTCAGGTTCTTTTACCTTGACATTCTCTACCTCTATGGCTTCATCTTTCTCGGTATCTTCTATGTCCTCTCGGGTCCCGATGAATTTTCTTCCTTTCTTGTTTTTCCCTCTCTTCGGTGCGGGAGCTTTCCTCTTGTAAGTCCTGACCTTTCCTTTCTTTAGAGGTGAAGGAGTAGAATCTTTTGATGTTTGGCTTCTAGTCCTAGA
Source organism: Thuja plicata (assembly GCA_018584345.1). Lineage (NCBI taxonomy): Eukaryota > Viridiplantae > Streptophyta > Pinopsida > Cupressales > Cupressaceae > Thuja > Thuja plicata. Next base: position 1,381,477 of record MU226414.1, read on the forward strand.
AGCATCCATTGTTCTTGGTTTCTTATATGGTGGAGGAGGTGGTGAATCTAACTCTATTTCCTCATATTCATCCCTTTTTTCATCTTTACTGATAGATACTTGTTCTTCGGTTTCCTCCTCTTGTTCAACTTCTTCATCTTGCTCAATTTCTTCTTTAGTTGTTGATAGAATCTTCTTGAGATTCTTCACCATCTTTTCCTTCTTCTTGACTATTTTATTAACTACTAGGCCTAATTTAATTCTTGTCTTGGCCTCTTCATATGTGCCAAACCTGGGTTTTTTCTTATCCAGTGGTTCATTGATCAAGGAATCAATTGCCTTAGTTGCAAGATCAATGTTGATCTCATACTATAATGGTTGTAACTATGTTTTCCTTGGTACATCTAGCTTAATGTATGTATTTTCAATGTCAACCATGAAGCATATTTCATCCTTATATTGTTCAATGAGTTGCTCAGGGATTCTTACCCTCTTTTGCACTCGGTCTTTAAATATATTGAAGTATTCATCCATGACTGTTTCAAAGTTATCACCTAGTGTAGCTATGTGCTCATTGATTTGCATGGTGATTGGTTTGGTGTTGTCTCATTTAACATCTCCAACCGATAGGAATTTTTCTTAAAAATAAAAGAAGATACACATTATTAATGAGAAAAACTTACAAGTGTTTGACTTCGCATTCAACTGATTCAGGAGTAGTTCAGATAAGTCCAGTTGTGTACCCTTCTTCACAATTTTGAATTTTGTGTCCATTGCACTTGATTCTATGTTGTTTAATCTACTTGCCAGGAATAATTTATAGCCCAAAAAACATGCACCGAACTTGATTTCATCATCGGTTATTGTTGTAACTTTTAATCCTCGGCCATCTCATTTGGCTCTTGTCATCTTTTCGGTCTCAGCCTTCGGTGGATGCTTGAGTGCCTTTACTTTATTGGTTATGGGGTAACTAGTAACCACATGGATGACATCTCAGGTTATTTCCTTCAATTCATCCAACCATAACTTTTTGTTATGCATTCTACTCAGCACTAACCGAATCCATTCAGTTTTGAAGACTTTCGGGAACATTAGGGCATTGGTGAGCCAATTCACTTCAATGTGTTTGTGTTCTTCCTTGAGTGTTCCATCATCATTGCACAGCTTCTTGTAGGCTTCTTCAACCTCTGAACTTCCTATTTCTGCTATCTTGCAATGTATGAAAGATTGTACATCTTCAACCAGTAAAACCCTATATGGAATGCGTGAAAATGCACCAGCGTCATCGAGTTGTGAGGCAACCTCAGGATGGACCTTATAGTTAGGTTCCTCACATTTCATGTTCTTGATGAGCTTGAACTCATCTTTCTTTGCATTCTTGGATTTCACGGTTTGTGAAGTTGATGCCATTTTCAAAAATTAGGGCTTCTACATAATGCGTAAAAATAGAGTTGTCAGTCTCGAAGAACTTACTATTTACTGTAGCAAAGATTCTTGATCTGGTTTGGAGTGTTGTGTGGTCGATTCATGATTTCTCTATGACTTGGTTTCTTTTCTCTGGGTTTCATGAACAAATGAGTTGTTATGATGCCCTACTTATAGTCATTTCCCTAAAACATGTGCCATAAATGTTCACCAACTCCTTAGTGTATGAATACGGAGTTCGTCGGTGAAGACATTACTTCCTTCAGTGACACTTACAATGTTTCATAGCAGTCGATGTTCACTTTTATTTTACCGACAAGTTTCAGTATTACTGACAATTTTTTCATTTGATTGTTTACCGATGAGGCTCGATTTATACTTAGCAACTTTTGCTTTTAACTGACGCTTCTCGGTAAATGTAGGCAATATTAGCTTTGAGTGTATACCAACAGGTTTCGGTATATGTGCCCGAAAGCATAGTTATTACATATTTTAACAAGTAATTCCATGATGCATCTTTACTTATGCTAATTTCACATTATATCAACATATTATGGAACTGATGTAAAAAAATACATAGTATAATGTAGTTCCATACTTACTTGTTCTGCTTAAGTGGGGGTGGTGATGTCACTTGATCCATTAGATGGGGTGTCACCATTTGCATTGCTCATTCTAACTTCATTATTTCTTGAAGCTTTTCTCCACATTTTGTCTTGAGCTCTCTAGATATCTTCAATGGTGTTTCCATTGGGATATGTTCTTGTCTCTATCATTTAGTTGCTGCAGTCTTTCTTGAGATGACCAACTTTATGACAATGTAAGCATGCCATTCCGGGGTTAGTCGAGCCTCTAGAATTTTTAGTCCACTGTCTCATACATTTTGAAGCAATGTGACCATATCTTCCACATGTTGTACAATTTTTCCAATTGTTGTAGTCCCATACATACTGATTACCGACTCTTTTTGATTGATAGGGAGTTTCTTGACCTTTAGGCTTCCATGCTTGTCTTTTCTTTTTCCAGCATTCAAGAGTTGTGTGCCCATTCATTTTGCATGTAGGACATTATTTATCCATGTAGGTTTCCTTCTTTGGTTGTTTCATCTCAGACTTACATTCATATGCTTTATGACCTTTCTTATTACATTTATAATAGAATCCTATCAATGAAGATGTAGTTTTAGGAATACCTTTCATTTTGCCTCTGCATACATTTGATGTATGACCTTGATTTCCACAGTGATTGCATGTAAGCTTTCTTGGTCTTGGATTTTCATAGACATTATTTGGATTAGACTGATTTGATGATTCTCCATTTTTGGTAAAACCTAGACCATTGTTGTTGTTGACCCTTCGTTATCCTTCAAGAAAATCATCCATTCTATTATTTCTTTCATCATCTTTCTTGATAATTTCATTATGTGGTTGCTGAATTATTATTTCATGCTTTAAATTTTAATTCTTATCCCTCAGTTTAGTGATAGCTTCTATTCTTTCAATGAGTTCAACATTTATTATGTTTGCTTCTTGACTCATAAGAATAATCTAATTTGTAATCTCATGGTGATGCTCTTTAAGTTTTTGTATTTCAGACTCTTTTTCTTGTAGCTTTTATGTGATCTTTCTTCTATCATCAATAGCTAGTGATCTTTATTTTTCAACTTGCCTAGAATTGTTCATGACATCAATCATCCTTACCATCTATATCTCTTGACCGATTTGCAGAGATTTAACTTGTCCAGCCAGATGTAGATTGATTTTAGTTAGGCTTGTGATGCTTTCTTCTGATGTATCTGATGCTTTGCTTGTAGTTGATCCTGAAGACTCAAATAAATCTAGAATCTCTTCTTCATGATAATTTGTCTCATTTTAGCGAGATGACATATTCTTTCTTTCATCTAGCAACTGTCTCATACTGATTCTAGCTTCTTTATACTGTTCAAAGAACATCTGAATTTCAAGCTTTTTATTTTCAATATTTGTATCAAGTTTATACTTCTCCATTGTATGATATTTTCTCTTAATCCTGTAAGCTTTCCAAGAAGATACTTGGCTCTAATACCAATTGTTGAGATTAATGGGAAGTATGCACTGAGAGGGGAGGGGTGAATTAGTGCCTCTAAAACTTTTTGTAACCTTTGTAATCGATTGTATATCCATTCAATCTGATTTAAACTATCTTGATGTGAGTTATATCAATTCATAACATTAACATACATGTGAATCATTCATATAGACATTCATGAAAGTAAATTGACACATAACACAAGATATGATATCGCAGAAAACTTCTATGAGGAAGTAAAAACTACGGTGGGGATGGCACCCACAAAATCTTCACTATCTGCAGATTGGAAGGGGTCGTTAAGGCTTATAATTTGATCACTTCTGATGATCTACCTTGTTAGGAGTATTGGTGGAGACCTGTTAAATTCTACTCTGTTAAGAGCTTTAGCAACACTGTTGAGTGTGCACTCGATTAAGAGATTTGTTGTTGGACTGTTAAATCCACCTTCCTTGAAAGGATTTTTACACTTTGCTCCACTTGTTAGAATGATAACAAATTACAAATTGACCTAGTAAATGCAATCTCCTATTGCTGATACATATCCAATTTAGTTTATATTAAAAATATTATCACCTAATTGTGATTGATTAATACCTCTGATTATCAGTTTCCTATGTTCTTGGTTCTGCTAACCAAATCCTCCTTTTGTTGTTCTTGTTCTTGAAACTCTCAATCTAAATCCATAGATGTGCTCGTTATGTTCTACTCTCTCTTCACATCATCTGTTCATCCATCATAATGAATTATTGCATCATCTATATATAGATGGATTGACTTCATCGAGTTTTGATAAAAACAATGTTAACTCTAAGATCAGGTTTACAACTTGCACCTAGATCTCCTAGTCTATGTGTTTTAAATCAGTTAGATTGATTAAAGAACTTACATTCATGTATATTGTCCCTAAAGAAATGGATTTAAAACAAATAAATATCCTATAAATAGAATACACTTGCTTTATCTTACGTGGAAGTTAGATCCACTTTTTGCGAGCTGCAACTGACTTTCAGTTCTGTCTGTCGGTCATGCTTAACTATCCTTCGGTTTTGTTATGTCAGTTGCACTTAATCTGTCTTGTTGGTCTGCACTATATCCTGCATGTCAAGTTCCTCTATTTGGTTCCTCTTTATCTTTTTGTCTTTACATTTTCAGTTTACACACTGAGTTGAGTCGTCGATCTTCTCTGTACTTAGTCATCTTTGATGATCTCTTAATCTAGTAATCTTTGATTTTATCTTTCCTATCTTTCAGTGTAGGCTTACCAAAAGTGTTGTTTGCATACTAATGGAAAATTAATGTCATTAGATGATGATAGTCATGATGATGATGATGATGGTGATGATGGTGATGATAATGATGATGATGATGATGATGATGATGATGAAGAGGATAATCAATAACATGATCAATTAAATGTATGCAAGGTATGATCAATGTCACGTATGAGGTATTGATTTATTCATAGAAATTTGTTTGACTTGTATGTTTTTTATAATTAAGTTATTATGTGTTGAAATCTAATGTCATGGATTATATTTTGCATCATATAAATTTTGTCTTCTATATAATTTGTAGCTTACATATCATGTAATTTTTGGCTAACTTAAGATAAATGATTTACATATGAAAGAAATTTAACGCCTTTGACATGGATCGACGGGTATAATTTATTATTTGATTTCCTTCTCTTTAGTCAGCAAAATATATAGATCCTAATATGTCTCTCATTTGATGTATTGCGGGTATCACCAAATAGGTATTTGTCTGATCTGTCTTCCTTAATTGAGGAAAATGTGGGAATAGAAGACAAAAGTGAGACATCTAGTAGGTCTAAAATAGGGAGATCAACTAGAGGTCAAAAGATTAGAAGAAAATTCAATAAATGAATGCAATTTTTCCTTGCAGAGGGGGGGTCATGTTCTTATGATAATGAGACCAAAGGAGACATGAAGGTTCTCTCAAGGTACACACATCTTCAGAAAGAATGGGTACCCAAGGAACTACCTCCACTTAACACTAATTTTTTTGTTAACGAAAGGATATATCGCATAGCTCCATCTTCATTACATGGTTTGGGCTTATTTTCCATTTTTGGCATAAAGGTCAGTTATAATCAAGTTTTTTAATTGATGGAGTATGTAGGACCTTGTTACAATTACAATAATTGGATGCAGATTCTGCAATATAAAAAAAGTATGCGTAGGTATGCATTGTCACCAAATTATATACAATGCAAAGAAAATGATAAAAGTAAAAGGCTCGCTATGTATATTGATGGAAGGCAAAAAGCAACAGGGAATATTGCAGGTGTTATAAATAGTTCTTGACCTGTGTCAACTAATAAGCGGTATATTCGAGGCACATGAGGGAAATCGTGTATTTGTATGTGTGATAAAATTAATAAATGCAGGGGAAGAGCTTCTGATAGATTACAATTTGAATCGTGTAGATACAAAAAAAAATTCCCTATCATGGGACTGCTAAGTATAACATTTAAACCAATTGCCTCCAATTAATATTGACTCCGTGAATATACAATCTACTGTTTTATGAATAAATTTTTTTGGTAAGTTTATTACTTTCATTTAGTTATTGATTGCTAAGAATTACTAATATTTGTCACAAGGCGAGATGGATCCACCACAAGACACAGGCGGGGATGTTCCCCACACACCTTCTTCATCAAAGGTAAACCTTAATTAGTGTAATTCTACAAATTATATAGAAACAAATTTCATATTATTATGTTCTTTTCTTTATGGATTTGGAATTATTTTGATAGAATTTTACTGATATTGATGTCACAACTTGATACTTATTGATAGGGAAAAGCACAAATGGCAGCAGATCAATTGTGATATGAAATTGAGGTGGCATTTTTAGATGACATCGCATGTAGCGCTAACCCTGTCTTCATGGCTACTCATATTCAAAATAAATATACTAAAGAAATTCTTAACCTTGTGATGATTCCAAAAAAAACTGAGGAGACAGAGGCGCTCAAAGATGAATTAATACGTAGAGTCAATTGTATGAATGTAAGCAGTAATTAATCTTAAGAAATAATTAAAGTTCAATAGATGTTTATATTTTATACTATCTTATGGATCATGATCTAAAATATGATGTGTTCTTCTTACAAATTTTTTTGACACCTGTGAATCGTGGTCAATATGGTGCGGGTTGTAGCGCACAACCTTCATGTAAATAATCCTTAAACCTTTAACCATTCATTTAACCTTTGTATGCATTATTGACTCAACTTGTGTTTGGGATGCTTCTAGTACCCCATTTAATCTTTATCCATTGCAAATGTCTTTGTTAACAATGTATTATTCATCTCATGATGAAGTGCAGACGCCTCCTTCGATCAACAATTCGATATTGTCGACTACATTGTCTGCAACAAGGAGCTTGCAGACATCTTCCTCTGTACCAGCTACAAATGGTAAAACCTTGTTTTCCTATATTTTATTATGTGATAATCATGCATTGATTATTTTTATTGTGTGAATTTTATACACATGGACTTATTTTGTGCACTAATTGATACACCTACACCTGGTACAAGATCATAAACCAGTACTAGTGAAGCTCAACCATTTCCTGGATTAGCCCGTGTTACTAGTACTGGTTTGTTTGTGGGGTCATTGTTGTTGAACAAGAAAAATATGTTTCCTTTAAAAGTACCAAAGCTTCCATGTGCTTTAAAATTATATTAAATGATGCTTTTTAGGAAATGATGTTTTTGTAGGAAATGATGTTTTTTTTATAGGAAATGATGTTTTTTATGGAAATGATGTTTTTTTGTAGGAATTGATGTTTTTTGTGATACTCTTTTTTAAATGACATTGAAGCTATTTGGGCCCACCATATGTAAAAACTACTTACCTTCATAATATTGGTACAATATTTTTCTTATCTTCCATTTATTGTACTATATTAAAGTTATGATATCTATCAATTTTGTTTTTTTCAAAAAAGGTGGATTGAATAGGATGTTGACTTAAAAAATCATTTCATTAAATATTTAGACCTCTTTGGAAATAAAACTTTTGACAGTGCCCTAATTCTTTAAAAAGTATCCAAACATATAAAGACTGTGAGGGGCCAATATAGAAGGGCTCTAAAGGATAACCCAAAGCACGAGCATCCTCCTATGATTCTACCGATGGAGTAGAATGAAATAATGGAAGATGCAAAAGAGAAAAGGATAAAGGGTAGAGGAATTCAACCAGAAGATGGAAAAAGAATGTATGATGTGATAGTATTAAGTATAATGTAATCATGCACTAATTAGTGATCTTTGTAAATATATAGTCTAACACGTTTCAAACTTTTCACAGACTGCAAGACACGTCAAAAGCTACAGAAGCGAGATTAAAAAAGGTTGGCCAACACAAACTTGGCTCTGGTGGCTATATGAAACTTCACTCTCAGCTTGTAAGTAGCAGCATTGGAATTTCATATCAAATTTTTATATATAAGGTTGCAAAAAAATTTGTTTAATCAAATCATACATGCAAAACTGACGATATTAAACAAAAAATGCAGGGCACAGAATTCAATGTAGAGCCCACGGATGAAGACAAAAGAATAGCCTTGAAGGAAGGCTATAAAGTTGTGGTTGCACACCTACACCAAGAATCTGAAAGCCATAACAAATAATCTACTACACCAGATGAGACACAGGTAAATTCGTCAAATGAAAAGTAAATCAAATTGAATAGTTAATTTTGAATATAAATTGACTATTTCGTGATAACAATGCACATGACATTTCACTACAACCTTCAAATCCTATCACAGAACCTAGGCGTGATAAAGAAAATGATGTGCATCACAGTGGTGGAGGTATTAATTTTCTATTGGAAATAAATTACATAATTATTAATAGAATTTAACATCTTTAATTGCAATTGGCCATGTAACCTTTTTTGAATATTTTAGAGCATGTTGAGCATGTTGAGGTGACGTCAGATGAAAATGTTATTGTACATGATGTGGCATTGTAAGGTAAAGAAAAATGCATGTTATGTTCTACTGGTTAATGAAATACATGTAACAGTAAAAAAAAGTATGTGAATTATACCCATTTACTTGTTATTGCACCAGAGCCACCTTTAGTGCAGCAGCCTCGTGCTCCTCAAAACATGAGGAAGCATCATAATTTGAGATTGTATCAAGGTATTGAGGAAGATATTGATGCTCCTGGAAGCATTTTCCTTAAGAAAATTAAGAAAAAACCCCAAAAAGAAATGATTTCTTAAAAATGTTCTTTGATAAAAAATTGTTTGATTAACTTTGTTGGATAATGAAAGAACGTTGTTTTAAGTAATTATCTATGAATGTTGCATATTAATATTGAATTTTATTTCATTTTAATGAATATTGTTATGTGTTAATGAATTCTTGATTAGTGTTGTGTATTAATGAATGTTATATCATAGTAATGAATGTTATGTGATTGTATTAATTGAATGTTATAGTTCATAAATGGATGAATGAAGTGTGTAATTAGATGTTAATGGGGAATTTAGATTGATGTTAGGGGGAGGGGTTGAGGCTAGATGAGCTTCCACCTTCACATGGTTGGACTTGTTAAGTAGATAATATTAAAGTATTCTCAAAACCAAGTGAAGCTCAAACTAACATACCTTCATTATTTAATCAATTTCATTCATTCTAGGTCTTTGCTCATAAGTGCATTTTGAATATGTCATTGCCAGGAAACTCTCAAATAAAAAACTGGAAGGGCCAATAGTCAACTTGTCTTGCATGATTCGACTTCATTTTGTGTAAGTATTCTCTTCTTGAATGCGTCAACCTCTCTTGGCCTAATCTGGATTATTTCATTGGCTTGTGTTTTTGAGTTGGTGAAGTGTTAAATAAGTTCCTTTGGACTCCCATTTCCTCACATTAAATACATTTGGCTAAGCCTAAAATATCTTTATATAAATATTGACTTATTAAGTAGCTTGGAGAGCTTGAGTCAAAATCAGGTCATGAGTTTAATTTAGCACAAGAGTGTGCCACTTGTTGATGCATAGTTGTGTTCCACATTCTATCATAATAGACCATTTCTTTCATTCTAATTAGTTAAGTTATTATTTTGATTGGTTTTTATGGTGAAAGAGATGCTACCCATGTACTCATAATAGACCATGTCTTGGACAGGGGCTTGCAAGATGGAACTTTTTGAATTTAATGCTCTATCTGATCTTACAAAGGATGATGATTTATCATTTTCTCCTTTCTTGAATATCTTTGACACTCCATTGAAGGACCCTGTGCTTCAAAGCATTACTGGCATACCCATTTGTTCAGGTAAGCTTGATGTTCTGAATAACCATGGATATCTCTTTCCTTGAAAATTGTATGTCTATGATAGGTAATTTCATTTTAGAATCCTGAGCTTACAATTAGTGATGGCATGTCCTCTTCTTCAGGAGGGGGTGATTCTTACATAGAACAGAGTGGCAAGATCCTAACAAAGGAGCCTTCTAAGCTTAATAAGGTGCAGGAGATCCTTTCAACAAAGGCTAGGAGATAATTGTGAGGTTAAGAGAAGTAATGACATTTCTTCTTGTTCAGGGGTAGTTAATTCTATTACACACAAGGTGCAGGATATCCTTCCAATAGAGGCTTCCAAGAATGAATTTTCTCAAATAGATGATTTTTTTGTAGAAATAAGTGGTGACAGATCTCCTTTCCTAAATACATTGTTTGTAGACAAGATCGATTCTACATTGAAGAATTTTGAACACAAAAGTAATGCTAGTTTCTCACCTTGTGGTAAGCTCTATTTTAAAATTGAACAAATTGTGTGTTGATGCCTTCATTGTATTGAGCAATTTTGAATTTGTCTTAAGAGTGATATATCCCTTTGTTATATACATCAGTGATGTTAGATACAATATTTATCATTTTATTGCATGTTTAGTAATTGGTGCTTGAGCGTTAAGAATAATTTGTGACAAACTGATTATCATATTTAATCCAATTTTAATTATTCTAGAACCTTGTCCTTCATATTTAGTTCTTTCATATCTTCTAGGTGAATAGGGGCAGGATTCTATTCAAATCTAGGTAGGGCCTGGTCCAGGGTTTGGATTGGTTTGGCTTTGGCTAGGGTTTTTGAAGAGTTACATATGTTGTTAAATATAATGTTTATCTTTTAGTTGTGTATCTTTTAATTTTGACTAACTGTTGTAATATTTAATCCTATCTTTAATTTGATCATATTCTATAAATCTGGCCAAAATCCTATCATTAAGAAAGAAGCCAGCAGTTGTGAAGATGACTCTTCTGATGAGAATGAGGAAGAACCTACACCTAAAAAGTTGATATCCAAAGTATGTCATATTTTTATTTTATTTACTTGTTTTTGATGATATGTAATCCTATTTTCTATTTGGAGATTATATTAACATGTAAATGCCTTTTAGAAAACTATCACCAAGCCAATTTTTAAACAAGAAAGCTGTAGCAGTGAGCAGGATTCTTCTTCTGAGGAGAGTGATGAAGATCCCGCACCTCAAAAACCAGCTCAGAAGGTACCAATCATGTTTTCCATTCACTTATATTTTTGGATTGGAAAATCTCCTTTGTTGCATGTCCTTTCTTTTGATTACTATGGTTGAGATATATATCTTACATTAAACATTCAACTTATTTATGTTTTAGAACATGTAGTGTGTCTTCAGAGGAGTTTGAGCATGATTCGTTTTACGAAAGATTTGATTTTTTACCACTTGAGCTCTTCCCATTTGATATTTGTTAACTTACCTTTTACATTGCTGTTAAAATTGGCTTTTTTGATGTTTTTGTGATTGGAATAGTTGTTTGGCCTGTGTAATTTTCAGATGTCACGCAAAATTAAAAACAAGTTTAACAGTCATGAAAGAAAAAAATAAGAAATAATAAAATCCTTAATGTAGGATTTATGCAGTGATTCAGAACATTGGGCAATGTTGCACAATTTTAAAAAAAAAAAAGAATCGTTAAAATTCACTAATGTCAAATCTTTGAGATGAAATTTAAATTTCATGAAATATGTAATCTTTTAGCTTAAACCTGAGAGCATGCAGGTAATGGCTACATTTTTGTTCTACATATTAAGCATGGAAATAAAATAAAAGCCATGTAATGTTACTCTTAAAGTTTTTTCCATTATACTCATAATCTCAAAATTTTATAAGAACATCATCCATCACAATGAACTAAAATCCCTAAAATATTACAAAAACAAAGGGAGTGTGTTTATATCATACAAGATACATGAAAGGGGTGGGCTTGTTCATAATAACTAAGAGGGGGGTGAATCAGTGGCCTCAAAAATTAATCCTTAAATCAACCCTTAAAAGTTAGTACCATAAAATTATACCTCTAGTTATCTTTAGCCCTTTAAGATGAATGTCTTGAAATACTTATATCAAATTACTAGTTGTTGGAAGGCTTTGTAAAACCTTCTTCTATATGTTTACCGATAAGAAATCTTTCTATTTACCAAAACACAGTAAATAACTAGTGTATACCGATCAATCCAGATTTACTTATGTGAAATACAAAACAATAAAGTAATGACTCATAGACACATGACACATGGATTTTTAACATGGAAACCTTGTTAAGGGAAAACCACTGGGACCGGTACCCCAAATTTTCACTCTTTTGAAGTGAGCTCGGTTAAGAGCCAACCCTGTTAAAGGTTACAAACACATTGTTAGGTGTGACCTTGTTAGAGGGTTTAAATAGATAGTTTGTCACTTAGTATATGGCATCTAATGCTACCATCCTTGATCAAACACTCACTTGGCCTGTCAATAGGTATCGGGCATATCCAATGCTACTTTGTATGATCAAACTTTTTGATACTCCTTGGGATGTATCTCAATTAAAAAAGACTTTTAAGTCCTGCTCAGTTAAGAGACTTGATGCTTCAATGGTTAAACTGAAATAGTAAAGTGATCTGTTCACATATACAACTAGAATTGCAGATTTTTAGATCTATTGTAAGTGCATTACCTTTATAATCAATATAATCAATTCAATACCTTTTCTCCACACTGTTCTTCTCTGTGATGTTGTCTCACTTTTTGTCGATGTCTACATAATTTAGCTCTTTCCTTAGATTGATTGATCAGGTCTGAATGAAGACTTTCTTCTCCTTCAGAATCTCTTCAGCATCTATTCTCTTGTCACTCCCCCTTATTCATAATGAATAAGCTTGTCTCTTATATAGACATGATTTCACTATTTCTTGGCTTTCTTGATCTTTGGCGTGATCCACAATTCTTGCCAATTAGATTTAAACCAAACTATAGTTTTATCTCGTAGAGATCTTCTTGCCAACTGGACAAAGTAGCTTTAAATCCTTTACTTATGTCCAGCTTTATCTTGTCGATTAAAACAATGATAAGTACCAGTTAAGTCTATTTTTAGCTCTTGACAGCTAAGCATTTTATCATTTTGGAACTCTCTGTTCTTTCAGTCAATACTTCAGTTAGTCATCGGTGACAACTAACTATTCTGTCAATGTGACTTCAGTTTTCTTCAGGATCTCCATCCATCGGACAACACTATAATTCTATCCATCGAGTTACATTGTGCTTTTGCTCATTAGGAAACACTGTGACTTCGCTTGTTGGTAATGTTGTGCATTTATTCGTCGGGTAACACTGTGACTTTGCTCTTTTACTCTATTTATTGGTGTGCACTCCGTCGGTGTATATAGTCGCTTTGTGAATACTTGACTTTTATGCATTATTGATAGCATATCCTTTGATTCATTATTTTTTTTAAAGTCTTTAGTAGTATGTCCATGACCATACAGATTATATCAAGTTGACATCGATGAAAATACAATACATTAACTGATTTAATGCCTTGCATGATCATCAACTTAACATCTTCAAACATTCAATAAGTTATAGTTTATCAATCTATCCCTTTGGAATTGATGGACTATATAGTGTTAACATTATCACACTATATTATCAGTATAGTTGAAGTTCATCAAACTACCAATGTTATGTACTATAACCAATACAAATATTTGGTCCTCGGTAAGCTTCTCATAGCTTATATTTGATTCTTTCATCTTTCTCTCTATCTTCAATCCCTTCACTAGATAGATGTGGAATCTTTCTTCTTCTAATGTGATGTATTCTTCTCTTGTGTTAAACTCTCTCCCTTTGATTGTTCTCTTTTCTTTTTATGTCTCTTGTCAACAATTCTCTCCCTTTGTATGTACTCTCCCTTTCTGGTTACATCTCTCCCTCTGAATAATGTGATGGATATAATCTCTCCTGATATAATCTCTCCCATGGATATAATCTCTCCTTGATGTGATAATAGATATATTCTCTCCCTTTGACAGCAATGCCAAACAAATATTTGACATTAATGCCAAACAATCCTTTCTATCCATAATATATTCCTTGAATTTCCCAATCCATCAGCAATATAACAACTCTGGTGCTCGGAGTAGATAAATACCTTGTTGTCTATAGATGTATCTTTGAAGTCCATCTCTTTGCTTGCATCAACATGAATGATATTCTGATAATATGTAGGTTGATGTAGCCTTCTAGTCATCTTACTGACCAGTAGACAAGGGTCTGACCCCTAGTCTCTTTCTCAAGTACTCAAATGCATCCTTGGGCAGTGGCTTGGTGAACATATCAGATAATTTTTCTTTTTATTGCACATACTCAAGTATCACCTCCTTTTCTTGAACTTGTACTCTCAAATAATGATACTTGATGGCAATATCCTTTGTTTTAGCATGCATGACTGGATTCTTAGAAATATTTATTGCACTGGTATTGTCACAATATATAATTACTAGTTCAATAATTTTCATATGTATACCTTCTAGTAACTATTTGATCCATGCAATATTTGAGTAGTTTACAGTAGCAACAACATACTCTTCTTCTGCAGTAGACTGAGAGATGCATCCTTGCTTCTTGTTGATCCATGTGACAAGTCTGTCACCCATAAAGAATGTTCCTCCAGTTGTGGTCTTTCGGTCATCAATATTTTCAGCCCAATCAGCGTCGGTAAAGACCTTAAGTTCAAATTTGCCTTCTCTTCTATACCATAAGCCATATTCCTTGGTATTCTTCAGATATCTTAGGATTCTTTTGACAACAGTCATATGTGATTCTCTTGGATTAGCAAAAAAATTTGCAACTATTCCTACTGCATGTGTAATATTTGGTCTAGTATGTACAACATACATGAGTTTTCCAATCATAGATCTGTACAAAGTCTGATTTACCTCTATTGACTTATCCTCCTTTGTTAGCTTACATCCAGTTGCCATCGGTGTTCCAACTAGCTTGGAATCTTCCATATTGAATATTTTCAACACTTCCTTGATGTATTTGGATTGTGTAATGAAAATGCCTTCATCTTGTTGCATGATCTATAGACCAAGAAAGAACTTGAGCTCCCCAAACATAAACATCTCAAACTCTTTGCTCATTTCATTTGCAAATGATTTTCATAGCATATCATTGCCTCCAAATATGATGTCATCAAAAAATATTTTAGCAATCAAAATGTTAGCATCGGTATCTTCCTTCAAATAAAGATTACTATTTTCACTAGTCCTTACAAATCCAATACTTATGAGATAGGAATTAAGTCTTTCATACCAGGCTCGAGGTGCTTGTTTCAATCCATAAAAGGCTTTGTGTAGTCTACATACCATGTTCCTCTTGTTTGGATCAACAAACCATTCTAGTTGCTCAATGTATACCTCTTCCTCAAGTATTCCATTTAGGAATGCATGCTTGACATTCATTTGGTATACCTTAAAGCCTTTAAATGTAGCATAAGCAAGTAATATTCTCACTCCTTCTAGCCTAGCAATGGGTGCAAAGGTCTCTCCATAGTCAATCCCTTCTTCTTGTGCATACCCCTTACATACTAGTATTGCTTTGTTTCTGGTGATTTCTCCATTCTCATTCAGTTTATTCCTAAATATCCATTTTGTACTGATGACATTCTTGTCATCTAGTCTCAGTACAAGTGTACATGTCTTGTTTTTCTCAATCTGCTCAATTTCTTCATTCATAGCACTAATCCATTCTTCATTATCAAGTGCAGCATTGATAGATTTTGGCTCAAAATCACAAATTAGACATCTTGTGTTTAGAGACTTACTTCTGGTTCTCATACTAGCCTTCTTATCTCCTATGATCTGGTTTTGTGGATGGTTCCTTCTGACATATCTGGCAGGTATAGGTTCAATTCTTTGTCTATCATCTTGATCATCATTTTGTCCTTCATTATGATCTCCATCGCTTGGCATATCATCTTGAGAAATATCCTGATTGTCAATATTTGCAGCCTGATGCTCAGGTGCAATAATTTGTTGCTCAGGAGCTATACATTGTTGCTTAGGTAGAGTTTCAGGTTCCTCATTGTAGACAAACTTGTTGTAGTCCTCTAGTTGTTTTGTGCTTTCCTTTTCATTCTTTTCTGCAAATTCATCTATCTTTACATTTGCACTTTCAACAATTTTGTTAGAGGCTTTATTGAGACATTTATAAGTCTTGCTCTTGGTGGAATACCCTAAAAAGATACCTTCATCACTTTTACAGTCAAGCTTTCCATTTCTATCATCTTTTAAGATATAACAATGACTACCAAAGATTTTGAAGTAACTTACATTGGGTGTGTAACCATACTATAACTCATAAGGTGTCTTCTTGGTGTCTTTCTTTAATTGTACTATGTTCAATGTATAAACAGTAGTACTGACAGCTTCCCTCTAGAAGATTTGGGTGATGCCTTTCTTTATCATCAGTGTCCTTGCACAATCAACAATGGATCTGTTCCTTCTTTTAGCAATTCCATTTTGTTGTTGTGTTCTCGGTGCAGAGACCTATCTCTTAATTCCATGCTCATTACAAAAGTTAGTGAATTCATCTGAAATAAATTCCCCTCCTCTATCTGATCTTAAGCATTTCAATTCCTTACCACTTTGTTTTTCTACCATTGCTTTGTACCATTTAAACATCTTGAATGCTTTTGATTTATCTTTTAGAAACATGACTGTCATCATTCTAGAGTAATCATCAACAAAGAGAATAAAATATCTATCACCATAATAAATCTTTGTCCTCATGGGTCCACATAGATCAGTATGGACTAATTCTAGAATAGCATCATATGTATGGGTTTTGCTTTTGAAACTAGACTTTGTCATCTTACCTTTTTGACAATTTTTGCACAAGATATTATCGGGCTTAGTCATCGTCAGTAAGCCTCTTACATTTCTCTATTTGCTTATCCTTATCATGTTGTCAAAATTTACATGACACAATATTTTGTGCCACAACTATATGTCTTCATTTCTAGCCATTAAGAAAGTGGTGTTAGTATCATTCAGATAGAATAAGTTACCTTTTGTATGCTCATTAGTACCAATCAGCTTTCCTAATTCATTGAAGATATTTGCCTTCTTATTTTCAAATGCTACTCTGTGACCTAAATTATTCAACTTAGAAATACTCAATAGATTATAATTCAATCCTTTCACCCAATAACCATTTTCAAATTTTATCAGGTTATTAAACATTATAGTTCCTCTACCTTCAACTGGACAAGGTGTATCATTACCCATTCTTATTGAACCACCATTGTAGTATTCAAAAGTCTCAAACTTTTGTTTGTCACTAGTCATGTGGTGAGTGCAGCCACTATCTATGATCTAGACATCATTTTTACTAACTTTAGATATGAGTGCAGTTTCTACATGCCTTTCTTCATCATCATCTGAATCATCTTTTACTGCCACAAATACCATCTCGATGTCTTCATCAGATTCAGTGTCAGTATCTTCATCTTTGCATTTAGCTAGGTAACTGGCCTTCTTTCCTTTATCCTTGTAGTATCAGGTATCTCTTCTTTCTGATTGTCGGTTACTTCTGTAATCACCTCTGTCAAACTTATTTTCAAATGACCTGTCATTACTTCTATTGTCTTTTCTTTTGTTAGGACATCTTGCAGCAAAGTGTCCAATATCTTTACAATTAAAACACACAAGTGGTAATTTACCTTTGTATTTACCTTTTCCTCTCTACATTCTTCTATTCATAAGTGCTTCAATTTCATCAAGATCTTCTTCTTCACTTTCACTATCACTATCTTTTCACATAGTGTGTTTATGACTTTATTTACTTATTCTCAAAGAATATTTGAATGCAGACTCAATGTTTGGTAAGACACTATTATCAAAATTGTTAATATCAAATGAAATCAGTCTTCCAATCAAACTATCTAGAGTAACATTTCTATTTGGTATTGCTCTCATTTCTTGTATGGAAGATACTCTAATAGCATAAGTAGGCAGTAAGGTTCTTAGAATTTTACTTAGCACTATATCTTCATCTAGTACACCTCCAACTCCTCGGATAGAATTGACTACCTCTTTGATTCTTGTGTTGTACTATGTGATTTTTTCACCTTCTTTCATTCTAAGATCATCAAACTTTCCTCTAAGGCTTTCTTCCTTGGCTCTCAAAACATTTTTATCACCACCATGTACAAGCTTCAATTTGTCCCACATTTGCTTTGCAGTTGTGCATGCTTTGACATCTTCAAATTCACCATCGTAGAGTGAGGAAGAAAGCTCTATCATCGTGTAGTTGTGCTCATGCTTCTCTCTCATTTGTTCAACTATGGGTGCTCCTGTGGGCAACACATATTTAGTATCTAAGTATTGAGTAACATCATTTCCAATACATGTTAAGTGGATTCTTATTCTTCTTTGCCATGAAGCAAAGTTGTATTTGTTCAACTTGGGCACATCTTGTCTGTTCATCTTGTGATCTTTAGCTTAGGTCTTGAAACCTTCCTTCTAAGCACACAAGCTCTGATACCAATTGTTAGTAATAACTGAGAGGGGGGGGTGAATCGGTGGCCTCAAAAATTAATCCTTAAATCAAACCTTAAAACTTAGTACCAAAAAATTATACCTCTAGTTATCTTTAGCCCTTTAAGATGAATGCCTTTAAATACTTATATCAAATTACTACTTGTCAGAATGCTTTGTAAAACCTTCTTTTGTATGTTTACCGATAAGAAGTCTTTCTATTTACCAAAACATTGTAAATAACTAGTGTATACCAATCAATCCAGATTTACTTATGTGAAATGCAAAACAATAAAGTAATGACTCATAGACACATGACACATGGATTTTTAATGTGGAAAGCCTGTTAAGGGAAAAACCACTGAGACTGGTACCCCAAATTTTCACTCTTCTGAAGTGAGATCAGTTAAGAGTCAACCCTGTTAAAGGTTAAAAACACACTGTTAGGTGTGACCTTGTTAGAGGATTTAAATAGATAGTTTGTCACTTAGTATCTGGCATCTAATGCTACCATCCTTGATCAAACACTCACTTGGCCTGTCAATAGGTATCGGGAATATCCAATGCTACTTTGTATGATCAAAATTTTTGATACTCCTTGGGATGTATCTCAATTACAAAAGACTTTTAAGTCCTACTCGGTTAAGAGACTTGATGCTTCAATGGTTAAACTGAAACAGTAAAGTGATTTGTTCACATATACAACTAGAATTTCAGATTTTCAGATCTATTGCAAGTGCATTACGTTTCTTATCAATATAATCAATTCAATACCTTTGCTCCACACTGTTCTTCTCTGTGATGTTGTCTCACTGTTTTTCGGTGTTTGCAGAATTTAGCTCTTTCCTTAGATTGATTGATCAGGTCTTAATGAAGACTTCCTTCTCCTTCAGAATCTCTTCAGCATCTATTCTCTTGTCACTCCCCCTTATTCATAATGAATAAGCTTGTCTCTTATATAGATATGATTTCACTATTTCTTGGCTTTCTTGATCTTTGGCATGATACACAATTCTTTACAATTAGATTTAAAGCAAAACTCCAGTTTTATCTTGTAGAGATCTTCTTGCCAACTGGACAAAGCAGCTTTAAATCCTTTACTTATCTTTGGCTTTATCTTATCAATTAAAACAATGATAAGTACCAGTTAAGTCTATTTTTAGCTCTTGACAACTAAGCATTTTGTCATTTTTGAAATCTCTATTCTGTCGGTCAATACTTCAGTTAGTCGTTAGTGACAACTGACTGTTCCATTGGTGTGACTTTAGTTGTCTTCGAGATCTTCGTCCATCGGGCAACACTGTAATTCTATATGTCGGGTTACATTGTGATTTTTCTCATCGGGAAACACTGTGACTTTGCTCATCAGTAATGTTGTGCATTTGTTCATCAGGTAACACTATGACTTTTCTCTTTTACTCTGGGCGTCGGTGTGCACTCCATCGGTGTATACAGTCGCTTTGTGAATACTTGACTTTTATGCATTACTGATAGCATAGCCTTTGACTCATTGGTTTTTTTGAATTCTTTAGCAGTATGTCCATGACCATACAAATTATATCAAGTTGACATCGATGATAATACAATATATTAACTGATTTAATGCCTTGCATGATCATTAACTTAACATCTTCAAACATTCAATCAGTTATAGTTTATCAGGGCCTTGACCGTTGAAAAAACTCCCATTTTACCTCACATGACTCAAACATAGCATCAGTTGAATGTAAAATAAACACAACAACACTAGAAGTTTACCTTCACTATTGTCCTTGTATCCATTTGATTTCATGATAAGTTAAAGTGATAATGCATGAATACATTACATTCTCTAGTGGACATTAATATCTAACTTTTAAGCATTTTGTTAATCAATCCAGGTGCATTTTCTATGATTCTACATTTTTTTATTCATGTCTACGAGGGATTTTACATCTATAATATCTCTCAAAAAAATTTCCCCACCATTATGCTTTGATTCACGTCCATACCCTATTCCAAAGCTCCTATTTTGGCACAGACAGGGTGGACACTTGCGATGAATTTGGCTTTATACCTGCCAATTGCATTTTTTTATAGTTTCTAAAGAATTTTCAAAAAATCAATTATCTTGAAATTTTGCACTAATTGCATTATATTGGACATATCTTTGAGGCATTCTGTGAAACAATTCATGCACCTTGTTTGTGCTTACACATTTTGCATACATATCTACCCAAGTATTTTTGACAATAATGGTTGATATTTGTGTACTCTAAAACTGAAATTATATGAATATCAAAATGTATTTAGCTAGCATGACTTTCATATGTTTTCTTATTTGTACTATCATTCCTTTTTTGGGAATTTTATGGATGAAGACATCCTTGATTTGAATTTATCTTTGTAATATGTAGATGCAATCTATTTGGAAATCTAGAAAGAAAATTTTTTCTTGCATACTAGTAACCTTGATGTACTTTATGAAGACTTATAGAATATTTATGCATATTGATGTTATGTGTCCTTATGGTTCTTTTTCAACTGATAATGGACTAGGGGCCTTGAATGACTTAACTAGGAGCTTGTATTAGATATCTCTGCAACATACAAACAACGTCCTCCTTCATTGTTGATAGTGCTTTCATCTCTGAATTAGTTAGTCCAATTACTTCTTCCTTTGCTAATACACAATGTGAAACTAACCTCTATTTTCAACATTAACCTCACTATTTTTACATATAATAAATCATTGTTATTGCACATCAATATTCATTGGCCACTGTTAATTCTTGATGTTAGTTGGCATTGAAGTGACTGCCCTTGATATATGTGTTTTGTTGTTGTTGTTGTTGTTCCTTGTAATGATTGATGCCCCTGATGTCTACAGTGATTGTCCATCATTATTGCCTTCATGTTGGATATACTTGTTTG
Organism: Thuja plicata; assembly: GCA_018584345.1. Classification (NCBI taxonomy): domain Eukaryota; kingdom Viridiplantae; phylum Streptophyta; class Pinopsida; order Cupressales; family Cupressaceae; genus Thuja; species Thuja plicata. The sequence goes on from MU226414.1 coordinate 1,402,757, forward strand.
TCATTTCTTCCCTTGGTTCTATTCATTGTCTTTAAGCCTCACTATTGACTGTACTCATTGTTCAAGCATGATACCACTGATTTGACCTTGACATGGTAATTCCATTACCATTGTCTTCATAGCATTGTCATTTATAAAATTCACATGCTTTGATCAATGATTCATGGCACTAATGTAGCATTTTAATTATTGGCATCATGATTATGACCACATCACTGTTATTTTCTTTCTTGTAGCACATAGTAGTTAGCACTAGTTTCAGACACATCGGGACAATGATTTTACCATTTTCTTTTAGATATCATTGTCATGACTGCTATGATTCCATACACCTATACCATGCACCTTGTTTTTTCAATGTCTTCTTATGGTCCTTATCATGCTTGTTTGTGATTGCAGTCATAGTAGCCATGTGATTTGATCATGTTTCCTTTGTAATGATTGATGGTACTATTGTCTACTATTTTTATGGTATGCTCTAAATGATGTTTTCATGGCCACCTCTCTTTATGTATTGTTGACTTCCCTTTAATCAATGAGTATCATAGTCTTCTTTATATCATTAGCATTTCATTGTCTATATGATTGTTTTTCCTCAGATTTTGATCCTCAAAATAGTATTTTCCTCACTTATGTTGTCCTCATTTAAATGAACCCAAAAATCAATGATTCTCTGGCTTCTTTTCACCTCTATCACTATTTCATTCTCAAACTGATTAACCATATTTCCAATCACCCAACACACAGGTTTTACATCAGATTCAACACTGGTTTCTATCTCTTTCCTATGTGATTTTGATCTTTCATTTTTGCAACGTTACAATATTTTCATTGCACTGCTATCTTTGATCTATTTTTTTCCCTCTCCACTATGTACAACCATCCATCAATTCATAATTGAAAATGGATTGATTCCTGGTATTATAGTTGTAAATTCTCTTGTAGATATATATATATATATATATGCAAAATGTGGAAGAATAGACAAGGCACATGAACTATTTAACAAAATGCCTCAAAGAGTTGTCATCTTGTGGACTACACTGATTGTAGGATATGCACAAAATGATCTTGTTGAAAAGGAATTATAAACTTTTAAAGAAATTCCACAACCTTTTCCAGCATTCTTAAGGTCTATGCAAAAATGGGAGCTTTGGAATAGGGTATGAGCATACACCAAAGTATAACATAATGTATTTTTTATCTGATTTTGTAGTTACAATTGCCTTGGTATACATGTATGTGAAATGTGGAAGCATAGACAAGGCACATGCACTATTTAACAGAATAAATGTAAGGGATTTCATGTCATGGAATGCCATGATTACAAGTTATGCACAAAATGGATTTGTTGAAAAGGCTTTAGAAACTTTCAAGCAATGCAGTTAGAAGGTGTAAATCCAAATTCCACAACCTTTGTCAACATCCTTCTAGCTTGTGCCAAAATGAGGGATTTGGAATAGGGTATCTTGGAGGAGGAGGAGGTAGGGTCTAGTTAACACCATTTCCATGAAAGGTTAAGAATGTCATTGAGAGACCCCATGTCAAATGAATTTCAAGATGGCAATGCAGACACCACACTCCTGCAACCACCAAATATTAAGAACAAAGTTAAAAATATTCACCAACTTAGAAAAACAATAAAACAAAAGAAAACTTGCAAGAATTCAATAAGAATTAAGATTTTAGATGCCTAACTAGTTGTTGTCCTGTGAGCATATATAATGATATTAATGAAAAGTAACACAAATACCTGAAGATAAATATCTAGACTAATCACCGACCAAGATGTCATTGGTGATTACTTTGGATATTTATCTTCGGGTGTTTTTTTTAACATTCCATATTGGTCAAAATTTTGACAAACTTTGGTCAAAACCCTCACCAAGAATGGCCTACATATCGATCCTTCTATGTTGAAATTTAGCATCGTGGATTTGGCATCCTGGTCGGATGGGCCAAACATTTCGACCAACATTGGTCAAAATTTAGTGTCATGGGTTTAGCATCCTGGTCGGATGGGCCAAACATTTCGACCGACATTGGTCAAAATTTAGTGTATTGGGTTTGGCATCCTAGTCGGATGAGCCAAACATTTCAACCAATATTGGTCGATAGTTTGAAGAATAAAATTGCTAATTGCAGATGCCAATTTCAACCAATATTGGCGTAGAACATTCGACCTTAACACGATGTGTCAAAATTTTGACTAGAAAAATAGCGACAAGGCCATTTTTGGATCGTTCGACCAATATTGGTAGAAAATTTGACCAATTATAGGTTAAAAATTGACCTCAAATGTACTAGTTAATGCATGTGTGCAAAATGTGAGCATAGTGTATGCCCCCATGTTAAATCAATTTAAAATGCCTTAATGTGAGAAATGGATTTAACAAAGCGTACATGCATCCACTAGAGACGTTTCCTCTATGAAATGCCCCCAAGAAAGGACACATCAAGGGAAATGAGAACTTAACAAAAAAAGATCACAAAAGGGACCTACCAACCCTTGGGTCAGTAGGTCATATGATAACTCATGTATATCATAATTGTGTCAAAATTAACTATCATCATTCCCCAAAGGAAGTAGAACTACAAAACAATGGAAGAAAGACACACAAGAGTTACAAAGAAGAGTCTTTTTGGGTCAGCATCACGGAGACCAAAAAGAACAGGTGCTACCCTTTTTCATCATCCCATAAATAAAGGATACCCTATACAATAGGAGCTAGTAAAGTGTATTGCCTACCCCCCCCCCATCTCGGTCCATGGTGTGTAGGGAAGGTGGGAAACTCTCAAGAAGAGAAACATCAAGCACAACAGAGGGAACAATAACCAAACAAGGACCCTATTGTGAAGTATGGTCACTATGTTTGGGGTTAGTAGTAATACATAATTGTTGTGAAAGCATAGCTAGAAAATCATTATCAAGATCAATAGTCTCATAATCATCAGAATCACTACCATGCATATTATTGTTAGGATTAATAACATTATCATCAAGAGTATCTTCTTCATCAATATTAATTGTAATAGAATCTATTATACAAATAGAATCATTATGTTTATCCATTTAAACTTTGTTATTATTCACTATCTTATTAGGCTCAAGCATGGGTTGATCAAAGGAATGTGAAGCAGGAGGTGTATGAGGTGAAGAAGGATTCTGAGAGATACTTGCATGGGCTCTAGCTTGATGCTTGCAATGACAATTACAAGCATGTCGGTTATGTTTGGTCTTGCTAGATATTTGAGGTGGAGTGGGATCAATCAACATAAGCTATTTTTCTTCTTTAGGTGGGAGAATAGGAGGTGGAGAAGTTGATAAAGGAGGAAATGGTGTTACAGGGAGAATACCACGACTAGGATCAACTTTGGGTTTACTAAGTTCTGCAATCTTCTTGGCTTTGAACACTTGGTATGATCAGAAAATATAATCAGGACGAGTTGGAGGTGATTGAGGTATAGAAGGCCAAAAGAAATCAAGGTCAACATAGTCTCAAGACCTAGAAGGATGATAAAGACTATGGTTAATGGTCTCTATCTCTCCATCATGAGGGCATTGAAGATATTTGTGAATAGGAGAAGCTATAAATTGCATGGAGGAAAAATAAGGAAGACCAAGCTTGACTTGAAATTGATCAAAGGTAGGAATAACAATGAAGGAAGTATCCACAATCGTACCACAAAGTTCCACAGGAAAATATATAGAATCATGAGGAGGGTAAAGGAAACATTGAAATTTTGTATTAAGACATTGGTTTTAGAATAGGAATCCTTTTGCAAGTGTTTACTAAAAAGGTGCTCTTCAATTATAACATTCACCATGCAAGTGAGATCAATAAGAACACTATGGGAATTAATACCAACAACCCTAGCAATAATATAAATAGGGCCATTAGACACTTTAATTGTTTCAGTGGGATCAAAGGTGATGCAAGTTTGAGGTAGGGGTTGATGTTGAGGTAAATTTTTGGGTAGGATATTCTCAACATGGTTGGATTCTTCAACTTTATCACCATAAATAATGTCTATAGAAAAAGAAGAAGGTTGGGCAATAGTATTGGTTGAATGAGATGGAAAAGGTTTAGTATATATTTGCAAATTCTGGTTAGGAGGTGCAACCGATTTGTTTCCCCGATTGATATCAACATCAACATATATAACATTAGAATCAATAAGGTCTTGGATAACATGTTTCAAAGAATAACACTTTTTAGTATCATGACCGACTTGACAATGGTATTGACAAAAGGCTTCTGAATCAAAGGATCGAGGAAGAGGTTTTCTTGGATCAATTGGTTTTATAGGAGGAAGATTAATAATATTATAATTTAGTAACTTCATCATCAAATTATGAAAATATTTAGACAAAGGAATAAAATTGTGAGAAGGTATAAAAATAGAGGACAAAGGAGTCACACCTTTGGATGATGCTACCACTTGATCATCTACTGTGTTGGATGATTTATTGATCTCTATGTAGTTGTTAGGCTTGTGAAACTTGTTAGGTTGGGGTGTGGCATCAGTGTTATCAACAGTAATATGGCTCATTGGAGTGGTTATCTAAAACTAACTCACTTGTAGTTTATAATGATGAAGCACTGCACATAATTGTGAAAAAGAATAAAATTTAGTAAGGATAATATTATCTCTAATGTATTTTCGAAAATTAGAAATAAATATGTGTTGTATATCAACATCAGACACAAGATACAAAATATGAGCATGCAAATGTTTAAATCTACCAATAAAGTCACTAAATTTTTCTTGAACACCTTGTTTACAATGCATTAAATCTGTCAAAGATATTTGAGGACCAATATTGTTTTGACATTGTTGAATAAAATAATTAGCACACTTTTCAAAGGAATCAATGGAATAAGGAGGTGAGGGAAAATACCATTGTAAATATTTGTCTCGAAAGGTCCTAGTGAACAAATTAGTCATGAACCTATAGTTGTGAGAAAAATTACTACACACTGTTTGATAACTTTTAACATGAGTCACAGGATCACCCTTACCATTATCATTCTCAAGACAAGGAATCAAAAAAATTTGAGGGATAAAGACTTGGATAATTTTTAAGGAAAAAATATTAGAAATATCACATGTGGGAATATTGAATTTAAATTGAGTTAAGGAAGCAAGTTGTTGATGCAAGCAAGAGACAGTTTGAGCCAGGTTATTAATGGTGGAATCAGTAGAAGAAATGATAGGAGGAGAAATGTTGGAAATGTTTGAAATATTGTTTGAAGAGGCCTGAATCACATTAGGAGCATTGGTAGAAGGGATTGTTGGAAACACTGAGAGGGGGGGTGAATCAGTGTTTAGATAATTATTCAATTTCAGCACTTTAAACATAAATCAATAAGATATCACTTGAAGCTTAACACAAGATCACATAACACATAATATGATTACGGGGAAACCTTGATTAGAGGAAAACCCCAGTGGGAATTAGTACCCACAAATATTTCACTAGTATAATGAACCTGTTAAAGTTCCTTTGCCCTATTAGGAGCAGTCTTTACAATGCAAGTACAATGACCTGGTTAAGGGTCTGACCCTGTTAGGAGTCTTTTACAAACAACCCTGTTAGGGGTGAGGAATTACTATCCAAGAGCTCACTACTTAATGAGAAAGAAGGCTAAAACATCCTGAGAATAGATATGCACTATATTCAAAAGTGAACTGTTGTATGTGACATAGATGTCTGATTAGTTCCAGTTATGCGCTTATGCTCTTGTCTTCTTTAAGGGCTTTATCTCATACTGATATCTTCATACTGCTCTGCTATATATCTTCTCTGACTATTTCTTTGACACTTCAAATATATCTTTACATTGCATATATATATATATATATATATATATA
>MU226414.1:1414101-1477275 GCA_018584345.1 Thuja plicata
TCAGTGTTTAGCTAATTATTCAATTTCAGCACTTTAAACATAAATCAATTAGATATCACTTGAAGCTTAACACAAGATCACATAACACATAATATGATTACAGGGAAACCTTGATTAGAGGAAAACCGCGGTGGGAATTAGTACCCACAAATATTGCACTAGTATAATGAACCTGTTAAAGTTCCTTTGCCCTGTTAGGAGTAGTCTTTACAATGCAAGTATAATGACCTGGTTAAGGGTCTGACCCTATTAGGATTCTTTTACAAACAACCCTGTTAGGGGTGAGGACTCACTGTCCAAGAGATCACTGCTCAATGAGAGAGAAGGCTACAACCTCCTGAGAATAGATATGCACTATATCCAAAAGTGAACTGTTGTATGTGACACAGATGTCTGATCAGTTCTAGTTATGCGCTTATGCTCTTGTCTTCTTTAAGGCTTTATCTCATACTGATATCTTCATACTACTTTGCTATATATCTTCTATGATTATTTCTTTGACACTTCAAATATATCTTTACATTGCATATATATATGTTTATGCTTGAATAGACGCGACTATAAACAAGACCTTAGTCGGCCCAAAAACAACATTCACAACGCTTCCAAAAAAATTGGCTTAAGCATGTTTACAACAATGTTTAATACATGATTATAAACTTATTATAATAGGTGCTTAGCCTTTACATAACAAAATATTACACGCTAATCAAAATCATGAAGTCGGCTTCATACTTTGTATTATGAACTGCTAGTGTACTTTTTCTTTCTGTAACTTGTATGTACTGCCATTCTGTACCATGCGTGTATAGGATAAGCATAACAACATACCATAGAGCTTAAGTTTGAACATGCATATCCTGATGTCATCGTACGCACATGTGTAGATGCTCTGATCGACTACAAGTCACTATTTTGTTCTATCTTCTACACTTAGTCAATTTTCACTTCATAGTTTACTGTCAAAACTTCATATGACTTTTTTTCCATAATGAAAACACAAAATAAGCCATATACTCCTTGGGAGTCAACTTGCCAATTGGGATATTAGAATGTCAAAAGGGCACATTATGATATGAAGGTGTTGATGTGGGAAATGAAACACATGGGACACTTGAGGGAAGTGATGAAAAGATAGGATTAGGAAGACTTACATGTATGGGATTAGAAGGTTGAATTGAAACTATGATAAGTGGAGGAGCATAAGTGGAGATGCTAGGAATGGAAGTAGAGATAGGAAAAGAGGTTTCAACATGTGTAGTAGATGAAATATAGTCTAAGTCTTGAGCACATTCAGACATGGATTTGACATTGGAATTAATAATATGTTAAATGCCATGTAAGAGGTGAATACCATGTTCATCATTACGAGAAATCTTACTTAATGAATCTAAAGTGGAAACAGACTTGACACTATGATTCTCTCAATGTTTCATTTTTTCAAATTCTTGGGTGAGTTTGTCAATTTGAGCGGGAGGAAATCTTAAGGTTTCATCTTCATCATGGGAAGAATGAGAAGAGTTTTTCTCCGTGAGAGAATTAGGATCATGATGGAGAATGTTGGTCTCATTAAGATTCCTAGGAAAGAAGGAGGGTTTGAGATCAAAAGAACTCGTGAGACTACGACTTATTCTAACTGGAATACTATAAGTTGGACTCAAAGTGATAAAGCTCATGCACAAAGGTATGAAAAGAAAGGAAAATGAAATGCAATAGGAAATGAACTATTGATGTAGTAAATATGCAATGCATATAAAGTAGAAACTATGTCTAATAACCACAATGCACATTAACAATGCATGTAATGAATCTATGTTGTAGTGCAAATGAAATCTAGCTATCCAATAAAAGGATGAAGAAAAAGACTAAGAGGTCGGGTTCACCAAAATATAACATACAGTAGAGAAGGTGAAGGTAATGTTAATTCACCAAAAAAAATTATGCACATTAGGGAAAGAGAAAGAGGGATCCCTAAAATATATCCTTCAAGAGATCCCAAATTAGATTAGAAAAACCCAAATGGATATAGAGGTACTAATGCAAAATTCAAGTCCTTTTAAGGGTGGATATCTTAAAGATCCCTTTTTAAATTATTTTTTTTATATTTTCCCTTTATTGTTTGTTGATTATTATTTATTAATGCAAATTGAAATTGTGTGTGTTTGATTAAATGACCTAAGGCTAGTTGATTGATTAAATACAATGCAAGTAAAGTAGAAGCACATGTAGCAATCAAGGGCATAAAAGACCTAGACTGATATCTCAAAGTAAGTGCTATGAAATGACAAAGAGTACATTGGAATCATCTTGAAGGCTAGTAGAGGTCACAATATGAGATCTAGAAATGGAGTAGCGGACTGCAACAAAAACCAGAACAAAACCAGATCTGGAATCAGGAAGCTAAAATCTACAAACTATGAAAATATGAAGGTCCTAGGAAAAGGTCAACTTGGAGGGTATAGGTCGCACTTAGGTATAGGTTGAGGTCGACTTGTTCCTTTTGTGGGTTCTTTTGACTCTTATTGTTACAATTTAAATTGTGCTTAAATTTAAGATGTAAGAAATTGGAAAGGAAATAGTTTTGTAATAAGAATGATCAATAACACCAATATTTAAAATGCAATATTATTTTTCCCTACACTTATAATAGAAAATGTATCATAACATTAGTGTCTCGTCTAAAATTTTATGTGTTTAATGTTATCTCTACGAGCCTGATTAAATTGTGGTCTTTCTTACTCTATGGAGTGTTATTCAAATCTTTTCTTCTTTGCTCTAGCAATTAGAAAGTATGTCAAGTAGGAGTGTAGAGTATTCTCCATGGAGATTATGCCATTACTTTAGCTTGCGTTCAAGCAAGAGAAATAGTTAGTGTTGAATAAGATGTCTACCATGAAATAGTTAGTGTTGAATAAGGCAATATATAAAAAACGCCATTATGTATGACAAGAACCATTTTTTGATGGATGCACAAAGTTTTTGATAATGTTATTAAAATGGACATTTTATTATTGATTATGACAATTGTAGCTTACAAAATGCATGTGTATCCTCTATAGGGATTTACATTGTAATTATTGGATGCAATGAATAATTCTCTAGTCAAATGTTAACACATTAAAATAAATTATGAATATGATATGTAAAAAGTAAGTTTTCCAAAGCATCTTTTTAATCACTTAAACTTAATGGTAACATAGTAAATCTTAACATAAAAATCCAAAAGGATAAATGTTAAAGTATAAATATTGTTTGATTATCTACAAAGCTATGATTTGTTGACATTATGTAGACAAATTGTCTTCTAATCACAAAACTTCATATGCCTTCTAATAATCAAGGAGACTTATTTTTTACTTTTTTCTAGAAATTATTCATACCTAAAAATATTCACTTACATGTAATAAATGCACAATCAATTAAAAAAAACTATACATATATAATTTCGAGTGTTTTCACCTTACTACTTTTGGTCACCATAATTCTAAAATAAAATTATTTTTTATTGAAAGGTATAATCAAAAGACATGGTATTATCAATGTCACCAATTTAACTATAAGTTCCTTTGTGTAATCACTCACTTTTAAAATAATCAAAGGTCTCACAAGTGAACTAAGACATATATCATAATAAATTTAGGATTTGTTTCTCTAAAAAAAATTATGTAGATATAAAAATCTCTCTATGTTTAATCTAAAATAAATTATAGCAATGATATGTATCTTACTATTGATATAATTAATATATATTATTGCAATCCTAATTCTAACCCAAACCCTTATTGTAAATGTAATAGAGTTATTGTTATTGTTAGGGTTAGGTTTAGAGACTAGGTTATTATTATTGCTAGGTTAGAGTTAGAAATAAGGTTACTATTAGGGTTAATTGTGAATCTAATATAAGGTTTAATTTAGATTAGTGTTCAATTACATTATGGATAACTTGTTTAATAGTTCACTTGAGGTTAGACACATGACTATGGTTCACTTATAGTTATGGTCAGTCCGGGTTATAGGATAAATCTTCAAGTTAGGATTATAATTTAGTTTAAGTTTCCTGAGATATATTTGATTTAGGGTTGAGCCTAATTTATAATTAGGATTATAATAAGGTTAGGATTACAATTTTATTAGTTTTAACATTTTGGTTTAATTATGGTTATGGTTTAGAGCCAACAACAAAGGTTCAAATCCCCATGAGGTTTCTCTCTGTCATGACAACAATTGAGAGCCCTTACCTTGACCCTTGGTGAATGAGTGAAGCTTCTTGCTTGTAGAGCTTACAAACAAGGTTCATTTTTTAAAAATCATTACTAGACAACAAAAAAATCCTAAATGAGTTTATGATTGAGGCCTTTTATTTCCATGAGGAGGTTAATATTCAAATGGAGGTTAATGATAAGGCATTAGAAGCGATTTCCCCTTCAAAAAATACAAACATGAAGGAAGTCCCCAAAGGATTAGAGAAAGGAGAAATCAGAGAGGATACAGAGGAAGTACCTTTCCCCCTGAATTACAATATATATATGAAATGGTGGGAATTTAATCTCCAAGGGATATGGAGCATGAATCATTGAAATTAATTAGGTAGAGAATGGATATGGAAGGAAAATTTGAGAAGGCTACGGAATTTGATGATAAGGAAATGGAAGAAAATGCAATATTTTTTGTATATAGTAGGAATACCTACACCAAGATACAAACAATGATATTCTTGAGAAATTGGGACTAGCCCTTTGTTGTCCTGATGAAAATAGACCAAAATGTGGCAAAGTTCTTAAAAAGAGAAGGAGGAAATCTATCAATGAACTGATCAATTAAGTAAGGGAAACAGAAGATCAAGTTAATTTAACCTCAATTTTTCATGCAGGGAAGGGGAAGGACCTTCCCAAGGATAAATGAAGGTCATAACATGGAATTTTAGGGGCATGAATGCCCTTAACAAAAAGTGCTTAATCAAGGAATGTCTAACAATTTGCCAAGCAAACATAATTATGTTACAAGAAACCAAATTAAACATGGATGAAGGAATTGATTTTAGCAAGAAATTAGGCATTTGGAAAATCAGAAACATGTCTGCGGAAGGAGCATCGGGAGGTTTGGATGTTATTTGGGATCCTAGGAAAGTAACATATTAAACTGTGATCAACAATAGGAATTGGAAAGGTTGTTGGTTGAAAGTGTGAACAATAATACAAGTTTTATTATTATTAATGTTTATGGCCCAACAACAACCCTAAAGAAAAATAAGTTTGGATAGACATTGGAGCATATCTAAGTCTTAACCCGAATATACACTATATAATGGGTGGTGATTTCAATGTAATTTTGAATAGTTCATAAAAAAGGAGGAACCTCGGTAGAATCACAGTCTTAGAGAGATTTTAGATTGGGTCCAAAATAAAAATCTAATGGAAATTGCAACCAAGAATTGTAGTTATATATGGAATAACAGAAGGCTAGGTTTCAACAGTATAGGAGAAAAATTGGATCTTTTTTTCTTTAAAGGTAATTTAGGAACATTTCAAAATAATTTAGAAGCATATATTCAAACCAATGGAGGGCCTGATCATTTCCCAATATTATTTTAAATCGAGGAAGAACTGAAACCAAAAAATGTCCTTTTAAGTTTGAGAAGATGTGATTACAAGATCTAGATTTCTTGGGCCTAGTTTAGAACTGGTGGAAGGAGGAGTAGATTGTGGGTTCTAAGATGTATTGTTTCAACACAAAATTAAAAATAATCAAATTGAGAATACTAAAGTGGAACAAGGACCACTTTAAAGATATTTTCAAAGAGAAAGAAAGCATAGAAGTGGACATTGACAATTTAAATCAAGAAGTGATCATAATAGGTATGGATCAAAGTAAATATCTTAGAGAGAAAGAATTATTAAACAAGTATGAGGAATTTCTTACTAAAGAAGAAATTTTTTAGAAGCAAAAGTCTAGAGAAATCTGGTTAGCTGAGGGGGATAGAAATTTAAAAAAAAAATCACAATACAAAGCAAAGGAGAAATGTTAGTAGAATCACTAGTATCAAAGGATATAATAGTAATGTGATTAATGATCCACAATGAAAAACCTTAGAGATATTAGACAATTTTCATAAGCTGATAAATGACTTTGATGGTTTAAATTTAATTTCTCAACAAGAATTGATAGGAAGCATTCCTAAGATCATAACCAATGCACATAACAATATGTTGAATCATAAAATTATAATTGAGGAAGTTCAAACTGCTTTAAACCAATCACATCCAGATAAAGCACCTGGATCAAATGGTTTCTCTGCTTCTTTTTTCCAAAAATGTTGGCATTTCATTGGCACAAAGCCTACTGCAACATTATAAAGCATGAGGAATTCAGGTAAAATCCTGAATGAAATTAACAACACCTTTATAACATTAATTCCAAAGAAGGAAAAATAGAGAGTTTAGATGATTATAGACCCATTTCATTATGTAATACAATATAAAAAAATTTAACCAAAGTCATACCTAATAGGATTAAGATATTATTACCTCTTCTCATCTTTGACAAACACACGAGGTTTGTTCCTGGAAGAACAATCTTTGATGGTATCATTATCATTCAAGAAACTATACATTCTATTCAAAATAATTAGGAACCTAGCATGTTGATGAAGTTAGAAATTAAGAAATCCTATGAAAAGGTAGATTGGAGATTTTTATGTAAATACATGGAAGCTTTTGGATTCTCTAAACAATGGATAAATTTGATAGACAGCTGCATTTCCAGTCCCAAAATTTCAATTTTAATTGATGGGACTCTAGAAGGATATTTTAACTCGTACAGAGGACTTAGAAAAGGGGAACCCATATCCCCCTTTGTATCCATAATTATGGAAAAAGCATTGGGTAGGTCCATTAAAAAGGCTCAAAATCAAAATTTAATCAAGGGGGTTAAGGTCACGGAGGCATTTCAAACATCACCCATCAACAATTTATTGATGATACCATGTTGGCAGGGAAGGGAACTAGAGAAGAAGATAGACACTATAATGACATATTAAGCAAATATTCTAAAGCATCTAGCCAGATGGATAATAAAGAGAAATATGAGATCTTATTTTTCAACATGGATAGAAGGGATGAGATAGCAATATGTAATATCATGGGATTTAAAAAAGGGTACTTTTCCAATAAAATATTTAGGAATTATCATTGATAAATAAATTAGAATGAATAAACCATGGAAACCATTATAAAAGAAAATGGATTAGAAAACAAATAAATGGAAAGGTGAGTGGCTCTAATTAGCTGGAAGGACACCATGTTAAAATAGTTTTAGAAGCATTACCAATATATCAAATGTTGTGTTTGTCTCTATCACAAGAGACGAAAAAAAACCTTGAGAAGAAGATGCAAACCTTCTTTTGGAAAGGAACATCGCATAAAAAAAAATGGCTTTAATCAGTTGGGACAAGCTATGTAGACCCAAAGAAGATGGTGGAATAGGTCTTAAAAATATGAAGTTGCATAACAAGGCCCTTGGGGCCAAATCAGCATGGAAAATATATAAAGAATCAAATTGCAATTGGGTAAAGATACTCTAAAAGAAATACTTATACAATGATTATCCATAATGTTTCTTTAGGATAGCTAATCCCCCAAGAGGATCTAGGGTATGAAACTTTATCTTAGAATGAAAGGACTTGGTTAATGATAATTGAACTTGGGATGTTAATGAAGGAGACAAGTCTCTATTTTGGACTGATTCATGGGGTGGTTATGCTACTATAAGTAATCAATCCCAACTTAATTAACATCAGAGCTTATCTTGAGAATAATCTGGGATCTTTGGTGAAAGATTACATTGAATTTCCAAATAATGATCCATCTCTAGGATGGAAATGGAAATCCTTTGATGGTTTTTCAGTACCTAGGAATGAGATATATGAATTACAAAGTATACTAGCATCTAGGGATATTCCTCCAAAAAGAGGGGTTGATAAACTCATCTGGAAGGGCTCAAAAACTAGAGAATACAATTTCAAGGATAGTTATGCTACTTTGTTAAAGGAGCAACAATGGAATAGAACAAAACTACCTATACACGTGTGTTGGGAAAAATCTTTTCTTCCAAAGCCTGACATGTTCCAATGTGATGACATGCAAGGAAGAATCTTAACTGCTGATTGGTTTTAAAAACTTGGATTTGAAGGCCCTTCCAAATGTGTTTTATGTGAAGACAATGAAGAAACCACAAAACATTTGTTAGTAGAGTGTCCTTTTTCTTATTATTGTTGACAATAGTTATGTAATAAATTAGACTGGTATTCAACATTACCTAATAATCTTAAGGACATTCTAAGAGGATGGCCAAATATTTTCCATAATAGAGTTTATAAATTTTTATGGAAGATAGCCCCTTCTATACTAACCTGAGAAATCTGGAAAGAGAGGAATAAGCGTATCTTCCAAGGAAAGAGAATGGATCTAGTAAGCTTGACTAATAAGAGCGAAGCATCCATAGTAGAAACTGTGAATAGTAGGTTAAGGAATGGAAATCTAGAAGAGATAAGATTTACCATTTAAGATAGTAAAATGAGAAATAACTAGTTTGGACTAATCATACCTCCAAATTTCAATCATAACACAATGGATAAGAGATTTAAAAGAGATCATTTTCAATGGACAAAACTAGATTATGGACCAGTATACTGAATTTTGATGGGGCTTCTAGGGGCAACCCGAGGGTGACTAGAATATGATGCATTGTCCATAATTGGAATGGTGACATTTCTGCTAAACTTGCTACGCTCATAGGATCAAAGACTAATAATATGGCAGAAAGTAATGCTCTTGTGGAAGGTTTACTCTTATGCCAAAAATTGCAACTAAAAAAATTAGTTATTGAAGGGGACTCCCAAATTATAATAAATGCTTTAAGAACTAACAAAAATCCAAACTGGCAATTGCATTCCTAATTTGGAAGGGCTTTAGAATTGTTAAATAACCTTAATGAGTTCACCATGAATTACAAATATTGGGATGGCGACAAATTGGTAGATGAATTGGCAAACATGGGGGCAGATAGTCAGTAGATTGAGAATCTAGGTAATTCCTAAAATTATTAGAAATACATTTAGTTAGACTTAAATGACTAGATGGCATAAGAATGACAATGAACCCAAGATTATTTTTCCCACTAATAATCTATAATTGAAGCAACATCCCCATGTTATGGTATGGACCTTTTATGGGAGTTTATATCAGATCTTTAAAAGCAATAGTAGTTATTCAACCCTATTAGAAATTAATCTTTCCTTGGTGATCTATATAATTAAAGGATAAACCAAGGTATCCTATTTTGTTCTTGTCCTCTAGTCCAAGTAAGAGGACATGTCACATTTTTGTATTTCCTTTAATAAGGAAATCAAATATTCCTCCTTAAGAGGATTCCTACAAATGGCACACACTTAATGTGAATGTGGCACTCATAGGATATGGGAGTTACATGCAAACTCCTTCACTCATCTCTACTTAAGAGATGCTTCTCACACACTTCTAAAGGTTGGTTCTCAAAAGTTGGCTCTCATGGGAATTCTTCTCTCTTCTCTCATTCCCATTCTTTCTCTCACAATGTTGTAATGAGCTTCTTTCTCAAGCTCTCTCTCCTTCTTGGCTTTGTGCCTTGTTCATATTATTCACAAGGGCTTTTTTCTTATTTTTTCCCATTTCAAGATTCTTGTATTCTTGTCTTGGTCTTGGAGCATTTTTAGTGAACTTGGTGTTTGATCTATTGAAGGAAAATCCCTCTCTCTCTCTCTTTGTATTTGGTAAAACTCTTCCTTTTCACATTCTCTTGGATTCTTTCCTTATCTCTTTCCATTTTCTTTTATATTTCTAACATGGTATCAGAGCTAGCTAAATCCTTGTTTTGAGTGTTGCATGAAGGTATAGTTGAAGGATATCTCAGTTGAGAAGGAGAAAGATTTTTGTTGTTGATTGATCTTATTCTTATTTATAGGTTTTTAGTCCTTAGTTTTTCTAACCATTTGTTGCAGCTCTTTCTCTCTCTATCTCTATTTTGTTGTTTTCATTTCTAACCCTCTCTGGAAGGCTTGCTGCCAGAGAGTAGTTTTTTGAAATTTTAAGTTCTAACTCACCCTCTGTCGGGCAATCGCAAATGTTTTTTGTTTCATGCATTTCCATTCATTTATCTAACTATCATATTTGCAGGTTTATAATTTGTTCTATATATTCATATTTGTCATTTTTTTTTCTTAAAAATCTAATATATTTAGATCTTATTGCTATTTTTCTTGCATATTTTGTGCTAATGTTTCTATACAGCATCCTTTATTTACATATTCATGCTCTTGGATCCATCTTTTTTACATATTCATTTTATATACTTGTTGTTTATTAATATTCTTCAGCATTCATTCGGAGTGTATCTGTGAAAAGGCTCTGCATTACTTCTTGACCGATTCTTATCGCTCCCTCTGAAATTCCATTGGTTATACTGGTTCTTTTACAAATCGTTAAGATATTCTTCTTATATTCAGCTTGTCTCAGAGGAGGATGTTTAAACTGGAAAATCCCTCTGCTAGATCACTGGTTTTTATTTCTACGTGAGCCCATTGAATGTTGCATATGGTTTTTATTTCTAATCTCTGATATTATATCTCTACAGGTCATATCTCTAGTTTGGTTTCATATCTCTACACTCATATTATTTCTCTTGCAGAAATTAATCTCTAAAGTTTAATATAATCTGCCTTGAGCTTATGCATTTTATAATCAAAGTTAATTTTTCATGCAGGATACCTCTGTTTTATTACATCTCCTTTTATATATATATTCCAAAGAGTTTTTCAGTTACTTTGTGGCAGATTTATTTCAGAATCTTACAACTCAAAATATTTTCATTCTACTCTAATAGAACTATATAATCAGTGATTTTGTGTTGATCACTAAATATAAATTTTTATTTCAAATATTTTTTCTGATATTTCTCTATCCGTAGTATGTGTTCTCTCTTATTCCTTGCCATCTCCCATGCAGCCTTGTAAGTTGCGTTGTCCTCTTTCATTTTGCATCACAGCTTAGGTTGCTCCCTCATTTTTTGTTTCACTCCATCATAGCTTCTAACGACAACCAGCTTGGTTATGCAGCTTGTCTTCATTGATATCTTGCATCAACTTTGTTTATACATACATTATATCCTCATGTTGCTTACTCTCACAGCCTTTGTAGAAGGTTTGAGCCTTGTATCTCCATCTCACCTTCCCTCCCTTCGCAACTAGCAGAGCAAGGTGGAGTGCTTCTGCTGCTCTCGCAACACATTATGTAAATTCTTTGCTGCTCTTTGCTTGTGCTTTTGTTGCTCATGTAGCTTATGTGTTGCCTTAGCTTTCTTCCTTCAACCTCAACCAATCCAATCGTTGTCTTTTTTCAGCTTCCCAGCGTTCTTTTCAAACATTTTTTTCTACCAAAACATTTTTTCTATCATTAAAAACATTTTTAACATCAACATTTGCCTCCTTCATCTGAATCATTTTTCCTCACTCTGCCAAAAAATGTCTTTTCATTGTAGTGCATCATTTGTCTTTTGTATGAAGAATTTGTCTTAAAGAAAGTGATAAATAAGGTTTACAACAACGATTAATGTTTAAGGAACAATAATTCATTTTCAAGGCAGAAATAAAGATTAATAACTTGGCAACCATTACTTGTATGAGAAGGTTGTGCTTTTGAAGTGAATGATTACTTCATAAATAAATAGGACAACAACAAGTAGAGAATGGAATTAAGGAGTGATCAATGACAGTAATCAATTCTCCTTATCAGCAATCATTTTTCCTAAATCAACAATATTCTTTGTTAATATTCTTTGGTTTACCTTATCTTGTTTTATCTTATCATTATCAACATTTCTTCGTCACTTGGCAGAATTTCTTTCAATTATTCTTGCAGGGAGTTTATTCTAAACTCTAAATCATTTCTTACTTACCTTATTTTAGTCTTTTTTTCTTCTCTCTAGCTCATCTTTCTGTCACGCCTCCCTCTCATCTTTATCTTGTTGTTTAAAATGTTTTAAACCTCGGTATTAGTGTTCTAATCTTCATTCTATCAATTATTTAATTAGCCTTCCACGCAGCATTCATTTATCATTATTCTTCTCATACATTTTTTTGACTGCCCTCAAAAATGATTTTGTAACTGCTAATTCAAATACTATTCCTTCTAACGCTTTATTCGTTTTCTTCCTTGGTCACTCCCAGTCACTGCAAGCATTCTTCCTTTGTTATTGTTACTGGGCTTGTGGAGTTGGGTAGTTGAAAGTCGCTAACATATTTAGTTGGCTCCAACAAGTAAATATCAACGGGTAATACGTTTATTTAGATTTGTTGATTGCTTATCACTGATGCATCCTTGTTGGTTCACTCTTATGCATTTTTTGTCAGTTTTTTAAGAATTAGATTCTTTCTGTGTGTTTTTCTCATCTCTCTCAAGTGTAACTCCTTCTGGCATCTTTGTTTGTTGTGTCTTTCCTTTATTAGCAGTTTGGTTTTAATTGGTTTGACCCTATTTCATTTGAATTTAATTTAATTTCTTTATTTTAAATATTTTAGTCATATTAGTTTTATTTATTTGTAACGCTATACATGCTTATTTAATTTTATTTAGGAGCTTTAGTCTTTTTTTAGCTTCAATTCTATATACTCATTTTGTTTTGTAATTCATTTAATCTTATTATTTATTTAATTAATATATTGTTCAAATCTTTATTTACATAAAAAAAAGTTAAACATTAAAACATTTTTTTAGTTTAATATTTATTAATATCGTTTTAACCTTTATTTATTATATTAATTCTAACATATTTCAATTGTCTTTTCGTTAACTAGTTGCAATATAAATTTGTTACTTCATTTAAACTAAAAAATTAATTCTTTTAAAAAAAACGTTTTATCCATTCAAATTGTGATTAACATTAAGTTAAAGTTATTTTTCTTACTCTTTAGCATTATTTATACATTGTATTCGCTTTGTTTAAGTTAATTTGATCATCTATTTCTTTATTAATCATGTCTACTCTAATTTCGGAGATTAAAATCAATAGTTCTAATTCTACTTATTTTCATTTTGAACATCAATTTAAATCGTTATAACTATTCGACATGGAAAATTTTCATTTTGATTATTATGAGTTGGAAAGATGATGTTGTTCATTAACAAAGGGGGTAAACATTATTTTTCCCTAACTAGCCTTTTGTTCATGCTTTGCATTGTCTCCAAGTTTGCAGATTTTTGTAAAAAAAAAAAAAGGGTTTCATACCCCTTGTTGTAAACACCCCGAGTAAAGATTAAAGGGGGGTGTTAGAAATTAATCTTTCCTTGGTGAACTATGTAATTAAAGGATAAACAAAGGTATCCTATTTTGTTCTTGTCCTCTAGTCCAAGTAGGAGAACATGTCAAATTTTTGTATTTCCTTTAATAAGGAAATTAGATATTCCCCCTTAAGAGGATTCCTACACATGGCACACACTTAATGTGAATGTGGCACTCATAGGATATGGGAGTTACATGCAAACTCCTTCACTCGTCTCTACTTAAGAGATGCTTCTCACACACTTCTAAAGGTTGGTTCTCACAAGTTGGTTCTCATGGGAATTCTTCTCTCTTCTCTCATTCCCATTCTTTCTCTCACAATGTTTTAATGAGCTTCTTGCTCAAGCTCTCTCTCCTTCTTGGCTTTGTGCCTCATTCATATTATTCACAAGGGGTTTTTTTCTTGTTTTTCCCCCTTTCAAAATTATTGTGTTCTTGTCTTGGTCTTGGAGCATTTTTGGTGAACTTGGTGTTTGATCTATTGAAGGAAAATCCCTATCTATTTTTATTTGGTAAAACTCTTCCTTTGCACATTCTCTTGGATTCTTTCCTTACCGCTTTCCATTTTCTTTTATGTTTCTAACAAACCGGAGACTTTCATTTCTTTGTTCCTTTACTATCTCTTTGTCTCCTCCTTGATTTATCCTTCTTTGTTTCTTGTGGATTATTTTTTTTTTTATTATGTCTTTGTTTTTTTCCTCCTTATCCCTTTGGGTTTGTCTCACTCTCTTGATCTCTCCTATTATTTTCTTTGTATCCTTGTTATCCCATTTGGGGTTGGTTTCTTCTTTCTAATCCTTGTGTCTTTCTTTGTCTCTTCTTTGTTTTGTATGATTTTGCGTCTTTTGTCGATCTCTTTCCTTTGTTTGGGATCTTAATTTCTTTATTTTTTTATCCTACCCCTCTCCCTTTGTCTTTTATTCTTTCTTTGATTATGTGGTTTTGTTGTGACGTTAGTCTCTGACGTCAGCATTGTTCTGTTGGTTCTTTTAGTGGGCTTGTTTTATCCTTTTTTCATTTTGTTTTTTATGTCTCCCATATTGGATGTCATCTGCAATCATTTATATCATGAGAAGAGGAGTGGAATAATGACGGTCTTTCCTCAAAGTTAAAATGATATAAAATCCTAGATTTTTACCTTTTAAAGCTTGACTATTAGCCTATTTCCATTCATAAGTTGCTCAAAATGGATACTCTCATTAAACTGAAAGGCAAGAAGCATTAAATGGCTCTAACTGGTGCGGTGACAGAGGATAGGTTGTAAGGTATCGTTAAGTTTCCATGTGATCTTGTAATAAGATAAATTATGTGTGTATTTGGAGATGATTACATTTTCAATGAAGATAGAACTAGGGAAAACTCAGATATTTCCTCCATGTTCTTGGTAGTGGTGATTTTCTTTGAAAATGATAGAGAGATAGTTACAAAATTAGACAAAATTATTTTTATTAGGGATATTTTGGTAGATTTGGATAGATTTTTGGTTAACATATATGTAGACCTCACAATTATGAAGCCAAGGTATTATGGCTTGCTTACCTGGAAAGATAAGTCAGTCCCAAAATACCCCATCTTGGACATAGAGGATTGGGACAATTTCATAGCTAGGAAACCAGACATTACTCATAATTTAAACTTTCTCATGTAGCTCTATCACATTAAAAGACCAAGAAATGTGAACTGGTTTAACAATTATCTAGTTGAGGAAGGTATTCTTACAAATGCAGAGGTGATAGACATACCAAATGCCTATTTTATAAATGATCATGACTATGTGAAGGACTCAAAAGGAGAAACAAGCTCTCGAACTAGGAAGAATACCAAGCGTAGATCGAGTGAAAAACCTCTAAATCCAAAAGGTCAACCTAAGAATCCACATAGAGAGGAATGCCACCATGATAGAAAGGGTAAGAAGATAAAGGTTGTTGATTAAGATATGAGATTTAGCGTATAATATATATGCCCATTTTGATAGTAGTAGGGCCTGGTTAATCAATCAAACTCATAATCATATTATAGGGTTTTTGGTCATTAAATATAAAGATTTGGGCTCGTTGTTTGTCAATGTCCTTTTCTTGTTTTGGTTATATATGTTTGTTCTTTTGTATATAAACTTAGAAAAACATCTTTGCATACATATTTCAGACTCAGTATATGATAGACCCTTATAATTTGGAAGTGATGCATAGTTTATAGATTATATTACTTTCTTGGTCCTCAGTTGGCTTGTTATAGAATTTGATGATTTAAATTTTTGGCTTAGGGTTACAAGAATGGTGACAATTTGTATTTGGAGAATTTATTTTCTATGTTGGCAGGAGAAAAATGGATGAATGGCTTAGATTTAGGTGTTAATTCTTTCTATCAAGTATAAATAATAAGGAAAATTTGATAATAGGTCATGTGGTTTCTTTTATAATGCAACGCTTGGTATTTGCAAGGAAGATAAATGTCTATAATTTGAAAGTTGTTATTGCTTTAGGTTACTTTAGCTGGATATTTAGAAAAAATATTGGTATAGGATCTGAATCTACATTGATTTAGGATAAAAATGATTCAAATATATCTCAGAGAAGATATTGATAAAATTGTAATCCTAATTTAGAACTAGCTATTAATGCCAGAAACATAGTATTGATAGAAAATTTGCATTTCTAAAAGGTTACTTAAGATATTTGTGTTTCTATTACTGAGGGCTTATGTGTTGTGAATAAATTAGTGGTATCTGGATTGTGTAATATGACTTATGAGAAACAATACTTTATTTTGATAGACACTTTTATGGTTTTGTTATGAATTTTTCAATTCAGACATGCTTATTTCTAATTGTTATGATATTAATGACCTTCCATGTGCATAAAACTCAAGTTCAACTAAAGGTTGGTGAACAAGGCTCTATCACCTTAGTATGGCAGACATATCTCCTACTGGGTAGTTGAGTTTTTTTTCTAGTTAGTCATTGATTAAATATCCTTAGGATAATATTGTGTGAGATAAAGGTCGGCTATGCATGAGAAGATCGGGAGTAAAGGTGAAGTGGCTTTCACTTTTATTTGTAGTATGAATAGGGGTACCCTTCCTTTAGCTTTCCTTAATATGATTTGAAGGAGACAATAGTTCTCCTGAGAACTTGGGTTATGACTCTTCATATTGGGTTGTCTCAGTTAGGAGGTATTCATAATTTGTTAATATCACAGTATGGTCTGCAGTGGGTTTTTTCCAGCAAGCTCTATGCAACATGGTTAGCTTAGCTCAGGAACTATAAAGCTATTTATACGTGATTGAAGTTGAGATTAGAAGCATCTTGCAAAGACATGTGATTTTTATTTTTATAGCAGTGTTTAGTTGTTCCTTTTCTTGATAGATGCAACTTTGATCATATTAGAAGTGTTGCCAATTAAAATTTTGATAGGTTTACATCATATTTTTTAATGAATAGCAAGGATAGTTGTAATAAAGAAACATATGACAAGTTTTCTTGAATTCAGTTAATTTGATTACTAATAAGTTGATAGTGTTGTTGGGAGAAGGCATTGGATATTGTGCAGGTATAGCTCTTTCAGATAGGAAGGGCCATAGGAGAATCAAGAACAACATAAGAAGAATTAATGTAATTTTGTATGATTATAATATTTGGAATATGTAAATTTATCTTTATCTCGTATATTGTCAAAACAAGAAGTTGTAAAGCCTTGTAAATCTAAACTGATTTTTTTTGGGCAAGATCATCGTAGGTTTTC
The DNA here is from genome assembly GCA_018584345.1 of Thuja plicata. NCBI lineage: Eukaryota > Viridiplantae > Streptophyta > Pinopsida > Cupressales > Cupressaceae > Thuja > Thuja plicata. The sequence goes on from MU226414.1 coordinate 1,431,210, forward strand.
TTCACCTGATTCTTTCCTATCGGTGCACACATTGAATCGGGTTCACAAGACTTTTTAGATTAATAAAATTATGGCTATGAACTATTATCGATAAAAAAATTTATGGTTAGGGTTTATATCAGGTTAGGTCAGGGTTTAAATATGAGAAAATATTTGATTTAGGGTTATGTTAGGGTTTGGGATAGATTAGAGCTAGTGTTTAATTAGGAGTATAGGAGATACATTTCATTTAGTGTTAAATTTGAAATAGGGCAATGGTTCAATTAGGTTTAATATTATAGTCCAATAAAAGTAATAATTGACGAAGACATATACCCTAATTAATTTAGGACATTTTTTCTTAAAAATAGATTATGTACATATAAAAATATCTCTATGTTTAATCTAAAATAATTTATAACAATTATTGATGACATGTAACTGATTGAATGTTTGAAGATGTTAAGTTGATGATCATACAAGGCATTAAATCAGTTAATGTATTGTATTGTCATTGATGTCAACTTGATATAATCTGTATGGTCATGGAAATACTTCCAAAGACTTCAAAGAACCAATGAATCAAAGGCTATGCTATCAATAATGCATATAAGTCAAGTATTCACAAAGTGACTGCATACACCAACGAATTGCACACCGACAGTCAAAGTAAAAGAGAAAAGTCACAGTGTTACCCGATGAGAAAATGCACAGCATTAACAATGAGCAAAGTCACAGTGTTTCCTGATGAGCAAAGCACAGTGTAAACTGACGGACATAATTACAGTGTTTCCCGATAGATAAGTAAAGGAAGAAGTTCCCGATGACAACTGAAGTCACACTGAAGGAACAGTCAGTTATCACCGATAACTAACTAAAGTATTGACCGACATAATAGAGAGTTCAGAAACAAAAAAATGCTTAGCTATCAAGAGCTATATATAGAGAGTTAACTGATACTTATCATTGTTTTAATCATCCAGATAAAGTCGGAGATAAGTAATTGATTTAAAGTTGCCTTGTCCAGTTGGCAAGAAGATCTCTATGAGATAAGACTGGAGATTTGCTTTAAATCTAATGGCGAGAATTGTGGATCACGCCAAGAATCAAGAAAGCCAAGAAAAGGTAAAATCATGTCTATAAAGAGACAAACCCAATTCATTACGAATTGTGGGGTGAAAAAGAGAGAAGAGGAAAGATGCTAAAGAAATTCCGAAGGAGAAGAAAGTCTTCTTTTAGTCCTGATCAACAAGCTAGAGGAAAGAGCTAGATTTTACAGACACCGACAAATAGTGAGACAACATCATAGAGAAGAATAGTGTGGAGAAAAGGTATTAATTGATGATATTGATTAGAGAGGTAATGCACTTACAATAGATCTGAAAATCTGCAATTCAAGTTGTATGTGTGAACATATCACTTTAATGTTTCAGTTTAACCATTGAAGCATCAAGTCTCTTAACTAAGTAGGACTTAACAATCTTCTATAATTGAGATGCATCCCAAGGAGTATCAGAAAGTTTGGTCATACAAAGTAGCATTGGATATGCCCAATACCTATTGACAGGCCAAGTGAGTGTTCGATCAAGGATGGTAACATTAGATGCTAGATACTAAGTGACAAACTATCTTTCTAAATCCTCTAACAAGGTCACACCTAACAGTGTGTTTGTAACCTTTAACAGGGTTGGCTCCTAACAGGGCTCACTTCAAAAGAGTGAAAATTTTGGGTACCGGTCCCAGTGGTTTTTCCCTTAATAGGGTTTCCACGTTAAAAATCCATGTGTTATGTGTTTATGTTTCATTACTTTACTGTTTTACATTTCACATATGCAATTCTAGATTGATCGGTATACTATGTTTATTTACTGTGTCTTGGTAAATAAATGACTACTTATCGGCAAACATACAAAAGAAGGTTTAACAAAGCAATACGACAAGTAGAAAATTGATAGAAGTATGTCAAGGCATTCATCTTGTAGGACAGAAGATAACTAGAGGCATAATTTGTGGTTATAAGTTTTAAAGGGTTGATTTAAGGATTAATTTTTGAGGCCACTAATTCACCCNCCCCCCCCCCCCCCCCCCCCCCCCCCCCTCTCAGTTATTACTAAAAATTTGTATAAGAGCTTGTGCGCTTAAAAGGAAGGTTTCAAGACCTAAGCTAAAGATCACAAATTGAACAGACAAGATGTGCCCAAGTTGAACAAAGACAGTTTTGCTTCATGGCAGAGTAGAATAAGACTCCACTTATTAGGTATTGGAAATGATGTTACTTTGTACTTAGATACTAAATATGTATTGCCCACAGGAGCACCAAGAAATTAAAAAATGAGAGAGAAGCATGAACACAACTGCATGATGATAGAGCTTGCTTCTTCACTCTCTGATGCTGAATTTGAAGATGTCAAAACCTACAAGACTGCAAAGTAGATGTGGGACAAATTGATGCTTGTACATGGTGGTGACAAGAATTTTTTGAGAGCCAAGGCAGAAAGCCTTAGAGGAAAGTTTGATGATCTCAAAATGAAAGAAGTTGAAAACATCACATGGTACAACACAAGAATCAAAGAGGTAGTCAATGCTATCCAAGGAGTTGGAGGTGTACTAGAAGAAGATACAGTGGTAAGTAAAATTCTAAGAACCTTACTGCCTACTTATGCTATTAGAGTATCATCCATACAAGAAATGAGAGCAGTAGAAAATAACAATGTTACTCTAGATAGTTTGATTGGAAGATTTATTTCATTTCAGATGAATACATTTGATAATAGTGTCTTACCAAGCATAGAGTCTACATTCAAAACTTCTATGAGAATAAGTAAATCAAGTCATAAAAACACTATGAGAAAAGATAGTGATAGTGATAGTGAAAATGAAGAAGAGGATCTTGATGAAATTGAAGCACTTATGGCTAGAAGAATGTAGAGAGGCAAAGGTAAATTACCACTTGTTTGTTTTAATTGTAAAGATATTGGACACTTTGCTGCAAGATGTCCTAACATAAGAAAAGATGACATAAGTAATGACAGATCATTTAAAAATAAATCTAACAAAGGTGATTACAAAAGCTACCGACAATCAGAAAGAAGAGATACCCGAGACTACAAGGACAAAGGAAAGAAAGCCAGTTACCTAGCTAAATGCAAAAATGAAAATACTGACACTGAATCTGATGAAGACATCAAGATGGTGTTTGTGGCAGTAAAAGATGATTCAGATGATGATGAATAAAGGTATGTAGAAACTGCACTCAGATCTAAAGTTAGTAAAAATGATGTCTGGATCATAGATAGTGGTTGCACTCACCATATAACCAGTGACAAGGAAAAGTTTGAGACTTTTGAATACTATAATGGTGGCTCAGTAAGAATGGGTAATGATACACCTTGTCCAGTTGAAGGTAGAGGAACTATAATGTTAAATAACTAGATAAAATGTAAAAATGCTTATTGGGTAAATTGATTGAATTATAATCTATTGAGTGTTTCTCAGTTGAATAATTCAAGTCACAAAGTAGCATTTGAAAATAAGAAGTCAAAGATCTTCAATAAATCAAGAAATCTGATTGGTACCGGTGAGCAGACAAAAGGTAACTTATTCTATCTGAATGATACTGACACCACTTGTTTGATTGTTACAAATGAAGACATATGGTTATGGCACAAAAGATTGTGTCATGTGAACTTTGACAACATGATAAAGATAAGCAAAAAGAGAAATTTTAGAGGCTAACCGACAATGACTTAGCCCGACAACATCATGTGCAAAAATTGTCAAAAAGGTAAGATGACAAAGTATAGTTTCAAAAGAAAAACCCATACATCTAATGCAATTCTAGAATTAGTCCATCCTGATCTATGTGGACCAATGAGGACAAAGAGTTATTATGAAGATATATATTTTATTCTCTTTGTTGATGACTTTTCTAGAATGATGACTATTATGTTTCTAAAAGATAAATCAGAAGCATTTAAGATGTTTAAATGGTACAAAGCAATGGTTGAGAAACAAAGGGGTAAGGAACTAAAATGCTTAAGATCAGATAGAGGAGGGGAGTTTATTTCAGATGAATTCACTAAATTTTTCAATGAGAATGGAATCAAAAGATAGGTCTTTGCACCGAAAACACCACAGCAAAATGGAATTGCTGAAAGAAGGAACAAATCCATTGTTGATTGTGCAAGGAAACTGATGATAGAGAAAGGCATCACCCAAATCTTCTGGAGGGAAGTTGTCAGTATTATTGTTTACACACTGAACATAGTACAATTGAAGAAAGACACCAAGAAGACACCCTATGAGCTTTGGTATGGTCACACACCTAATGTAAGTTCAAAAATTTTGGTAGTCAATGTTATATCTTAAAAGATGATATAAATAGAAAACTTGACTCCAAGAGTGATGAAGGAATATTTCTAGGGTATTCCACCAAAAGCAAGGCTTATAAATGTCTCAATAAAGCCTCTAAAAAAATTGTTGAAAGTGCAAATGTAAAGATAGATGAATTTGCAAAGAAGAATGAAAAGGAAAGCACTAAAGAACCAGAGACTACATCAGGTTTGTTTACAATGAGGAACCTAACACTCTACCCGACCAACAATTTAGAGCTCCCGAGAAAATACCGACAATCAGGATATTGCTCAAGATGATGCACCAAATGATGGAGAACAGAATGAAGGACAAAATGATGATCAAGATGATAGACAAAGAGTTAAACCTATACTTGCAAGATATGTCAGAAGGAACCATCCACAGAACCAAATCATAGGAGACAAGAAGGTTGGTATGAGAACCAGAAGTAAGTCTCTAAACACAAGATGTCTTCTTTGTGATTTTGAGCCCAAATTTGTCAATGATGCACTTGATAATGATGAATGGATAAGTGCTATGAATGAGGAAATTGAGTAGATAGAGAAAAACAAGACATGGACACTTGCACCGAGACCAGATTAAAAGAATGTCATTGGTACAAAATATATATTCAGGAATAAACTGAATGAGAATGGAGAAATCACCATAAACAAAGCAAGACTAGTATGCAAGGGGTATGCACAAGAAGAAGGGATTGACTATGGAGAGACCTTTGCACTCGTTGCTAGGCTAAAAGGAGTAAGAATACTACATGCTTATGCTGCATATAAAGGCTTCAAGGTATACCAAATGGATGTCAAGTCTACATTCCTAAATGGAATACTTGAGGAAGAGGTATACATTGAGCAACCAGAAGGGTTTGTTGATCCAGACAAGAGGAATGTGGTATGTAGACTTCACAAATCCTTGTATGGATTGAAATAAGCACCAAGAGCCTGGTATGAAAGACTTCATTCCTATCTCATAAGTATTGGATTTGTAAGGACTAGTGAAAGTAGTAATCTTTATTTGAAGGAAGATACTGATGCTAACATTTTGATTTCTGAAATATTTGTTGATGACATCGTATTTGGAGGAAATGATATGCTATGCAAATCATTTGCAAATGAGATGAGAAAAGAATTTGAGATGTCTATGTTTGGAGAGATCAACTTCTTTCTTGGTCTACAGATGGAGGTATTTTCATTACACAATCCAAATACATCAAAGAAGTAGTGGAAATATTCAAGATGGAAGAGTCCAAACTAGTTGGAACACCGATGGAAACTGGATGTAAGCTGACAAAGGAGGACAGGTCATCAGAGGTAAATCAAACTTTGTACAAATCAATGATTGGAAAACTCATGTATGTTGTACATACTAGACCAGATATTGCACATGTAGTAGGAATAGTTGCAAGATTTTTTGCTAATCCCAGAGAATCACATATAACTGTTGTGAAAAGAATCCTAAGATATTTGAAGAATACTAAGGAATATGGCTTATGGTATAGAAGAGAAGGAAAATTTGAACTTAAGGTCTTTACCGATGTTGATTGGGCTAGAAATATTGATGACCAGAAGAGCACAACTGGAGGATCATTCTTTATGGGTTCCAGACTTGTCACATGGATCAACAAGAAGCAAGGATGCATCTCTTAGTCTACTGCAAAAGTAGAGTATGTTGTTGCTGCTGAAAATTTCTTGAACATTACATGGATCAAACAGTTACTGGAAGGTATGCATATGAAAATTCTTGAACCAGTCATTATCTATTGTGATAAAACTAGTGCAATAAACATTTCAAAGAATCCAGTCATGCATGCTAAAACAAAGCATATTGCCATCAAGTATCATTATTTAAGAGAACAAGTTTAGGCAAAGGAGGCGATACTTGAGTATGTGCAATCTAAGGAACAACTAGTTGATATCTTCACCAAGCCACTTCCCAAGGATGCATTTGAATACTTAAGAAAGAAACTAGGGGTCGGACCCTTGTCTACTGGTCATTAAGATGGCTAGAAGGTTGCATCAACCTGCATATTGTTAGAATATCATTCATGTTGATGCAAGTAAAAAAATGTTCTTCAAAGATACATCTATACACAGCAAGGTATTTATCTACTCTGAGCACCAGAGTTATTACCGATGGATTGAAAAATTCAAGGAATATATTATGGATAGAAAGGATCCATTTGAAATTACTGTCAAATATTTCTTTGACAAAATGTATGCTTGGCATTGTTGTCAAAGGGAGAGATTAAATCCATTATCATCTCAGGAAGAGATTATATCCATCAAAGAGAGATTATAAAAAAGGGAGAGATGTATAATAAAAAAGGGAGAGTACATACAAAGGGAGAGAATTGCTGACAAGAAACATCAAAAGAAAAGAGAACAGCCAAAGGGAGAGAGTTTAACACAAGAGGAGAACACATCACATCAGAGAAATAAATATTCTACATCTATCTAGTAAATGGATTGAAGACAGATAGAAATTTGCAAGAACAAATCAAAGCTATTTGAGCTTACTGAAAGCTAGACATTTGTAATAGTTACATTAGGAAAGCTTGATGAAACTGTATATTTCATATTGTATTAGTAATAGTATAGTATCATAATGTAGTATGTTTCCATCAATGCCAAAGGGAGAGATTGATAACATATAACTGATTGAATGTTTGAAGATGTTAAGTTGATGATCATGCAAGGCATTAAATCATTTAATGTATTGTATTTTCATTGATGTCAACTTGATATAATCTGTATGGTCATGGAAATACTGCCAAAGACTTCAAATAAATGATGAATCAAAGGCTATGCTATCAGTAATGCATATAAGGCAAGTTCACAAAGTGACTGTATACACCGAAGGAGTGCACACTGACAGTCAGAGTAAAAGAGCAAAGTCACAGTGTTACCCGATGAGAAAATGCGCATCATTACCGACAAGAAAAGTCACAATGTTTCCCGACGAGAAAAGCACAGTGTAAACTGACGGATAGAATTATAGTGTTTCCCTACGGATAAGTAAAGGACAAAGTTCCCGATGACAACTGAAGTCACACCAACAGAACAATCAGTTATCACCGATAACTAACTAAAGTGTTGACCGAATGAGCAAAGAGTTCAGAAATGACAAAATGCTTAGCTGTCAAGAGCTATATATATAGAGTTAACTGGTACTTATGATTGTTTTAATAATCTAGATAAAGATGAAGATAAGTAATTGATTTAAATTTGCCTTGTCCAGTTGGCAAGAATATCTCTACAAGATAAGATTGGAGATTTGCTTTAAATCTATTGGCAAGAATTGTGGATCATGCCAAGAATCAAGAAAGCCAAGAAAAGGTAAAATCATGTCTATAAAGAGACAAACCCAATTCATTACGAATTTTGGGGTGAAAAAGAGAGAAGAGGAAAGATGCTAAATAAATTTTGAAGGAGAAGAAAGTCTTCTTTCAGTCTTGATCAACAAGCTAGAGGAAAGAGCTAGATTCTGCAGACACCGACGAATAGTGAGACATCATCATAGATCAAAACAGTGTGGAGCAAAGGTATTAATTGATGACATTGATCAGAGAGGTAATGCACTTACAATAGATCTAAAAATCCACAATTCAAGTTGTATGTGTGAACAAATCACTTTAATGCTTCAGTTTAACCATTGAAGCATCAAGTCTCTTAACCGAGTAGGACTTAATAGTCTTCTATAATTGAGATACATCCCAAGGAGTATCAAAAAGTTTGGTCATACAAAGTAGCATCGGATATGCCTAATACCTATTGACAGGCCAAGTGAGTGATTTTATCAAGGATGGTAGCATTAGATGCCAGATACTAAGTGACAAACTATCTTTCTAAATTCTCTAACAAGGTCACACCTAACAGTGTATTTGTAACCTTTAACAGGGTTGGCTCCTAACAGGGCTCACTTTAGAAGAGTGAAAATTTGGGGTATCGGTCCCAGTGTTTTTTCCCTTAACATGGTTTCCACGTTAAAAATACATGTGTTATGTGTTTATGTTTCATTACTTTACTATTTTACATTTTACATATGCAATTCTGGATTGATCGGTATACTCTATTTATTTACTATGTCTCGGTAAATAAATGACTTCTTATCGGCAAACATACATAAGAAGGTTTAACAAAGCAATCTGACAAGTAGAAAATTGATATAAGTATGTCAAGGCAATCATCTTGTAGGACAAAAGATAATTAGAGGCATGATTTGTGGTTATAAGTTTTAAAGGATTGATTTAAGGATTAATTTTTGAGGCCGCTGATTCACCCCCCCCCCCCCTCTCAGTTATTACTAACAATTATATGTATCTTAGTATTGACATAATTAATATATTATTACAATCCTAATTCAAATATAAACCCTAATTGTAACAATCATAGAGTTTGTGATATTGTTTTGATTAAGTAAAAGCATGATTTGAAAGGTCTCGAAACCTTGTACAAAAGATCATAAGATAGGCATAGAGTTTGTGATATTGTTATTAGGATCCAATTGTGTAGTTTTTGAGTCAAACTCATTAACCCATGTATTGTGAGTAGTCTTTCACAAGAACCCATACCTCACGAGAATTAATGAAACATGTAACACTTGTTGCATCTAGGTGATACTCACAGAGGTAAAGAACTGGGACTTCCTGGGAGGTCACCCATCCTAGTACTACTCCAACTCAAGTGCACTTAGCCACAAAATTTCCTCCAAGGTTAAGCCCAATTTTATTGCAACCCTATTTGCAAAACCTTCTGAAAGTGTTGTGCCTTATGAACCATTCATTATAAATCCCCTTAAGCTCATCAATTGACAAGTAGGAGATATTTTCCACAACAAATCAAATTATGATCTTTCTATCAGGATTCAACTGTGTAATGTTTTATTCAAACTCATTCACTTGTGTTTCATGAGTACATGGGGGCTTCACTCATTTAACTTGAATCATAGCACATACATTCATGACATACTAAAGAATCCCCTATTTTCAAAAAATATTACCCCAAACTCCCTTTTTGTCACCCCCTCCAATACCTCTCCAATACCCCCACACCTATTTTCCATTATAAACCCCCACCCTCACCCCAAAAAAACCCACATCCCCCTATTTAGGCAAGATATTGCCCCCTTTTTTGCCCATTTTAAACCCCCCAATATGAATGCATGTGATATTGTATTGCCCCTTAAGTGAAGACCTCATGCATGAGTAGTGGTTCACAAGAACCCATATCTCATGAGGATGAATATATCACTTATCACTCATTGCATCTAGGCAATTCTCACAGAGGTCAAACACCAGGACTTCTTGGGAGGTCACCCATTGTGAACCCTACTCACAAAACATGGGTCAATGTGTTTGACAAAAGAACTACATAGTTGAATCCTGGTATCAATACCACAATTTAACTTGCTATGGGAAATATCTCCTAATTATCAATTGAATAGCTTAGATGGATTTATAATAAATGGTTCATAAGGCACAACACTTGTTGAAGGTTTTGCAAATGAGGTTGCAAGAAAAGTGGGCTTAGCCTTGGAGGAAACTTTTTGGTTAAGCGCACTTGAGACAGAGTAGTACTGGGATGGGTGACCTCCTGGTAAGTCTTGGTACTTCACCTCGATGATAATCACCTAGATGTAATGAGTAATAAGTGTTCCAATCATTCTCATGAGATATGGGTTCTTGTGAACTACTACTCATGAAACATGGGTTAATGAGTTTCACTCAAAAACTACATAGTTGAAGTTTGATAGTAATATCACAATTTGACTTGTTGTGGAAAATATCTCCTACTTATCATGAAAGATTTATTGTTACTATTAGGGTTAGGTTTAGAGATAGAGTTATTATTATTGCTAGGTTAAGGTTATAATTAAGGTTACTATTAGGGTTTAATTAGTAATCTAATATAAGTTTTAATTAGGATTAAGATTCAATTAAATTAGGAGTAACCTATTTAATATTTCACTCAAGGTTAGGCCTAGGTCTATGGTTCACTTATAATTTTGGTTCAATTAGGGTTATGATATAAATCTTCAAGTTAGGCTTACAATTCAATTCAAGTTTCATGATATATATTTGATTTAGGTTTAAGCCTAAATTATAATTAGCATTAAAATAGGGTAGGCTTGAAATTTAAGTAGGTTTAGTATTTAGGTTCAATTATTGTTAGGGTTTAGATTAGGCTAGGTTAGCATTTAATTGAGATAAAATATTTGATTTAGGTTTATGTTATCATTGGAGTTAGGTTAGATTTAGGGTTTAATTAGAGTTATAAGAGATACATTTCATTTAGTGTTAAAATAGGGTAATGGTTCAATTAGGTTTAATATTATAGTCCAATAAAAGTAAAAATTTTAATTTAGGTTAAGTTAAAAAAAAAAATGTCGGTAAGGTTTTTTTGTATTAATATAAAAGCAAATTACAATATAATATTTTGTATCCATATATAGTATCCATCCTTCATATTTTTTGGGCATTTAACCATCTTTTCAAGCCATTACTACTACAAACTTAATCAACATATAAACTGACTACATTACGTTATAACATTTTAACATATCAATATCTATCTTAAAATATTCCAAAATCTACTGAAATTTGTAATCTTTCAGTTGTATCCACTTTGTAAAACTGCCTTAACACACAAATGGGCTAACATGGTTCCAAAAAACTCCATAATTTCTGTTAACTACCATCCTCCATCGGCTAGCAAGACATCAAAATTTGAAGCCTTCATTACCTTTAAACCTTAATTCTCCATCTTTGTGGGCCTTCCACCACCTCGCTTATTGCGTTGCCTGGGAGGCACATTTCGTGTGAGAATCTCTTCAATTTTTCTAACGCAGGATTCCTACTTCTCCAACTCTTCTATAACCTTTTGTCATCCCTCTACATCTCTGCTAAACATCAGAGGTTTATCTGCATTTTCTCTCCACCTCAAGAAAGGGATAAGCCCATATCGTCTTCCTTCTTCTTCTGCTTCAAAGCATTCTGATAGGTTTGACCCTATCCCTGGAATAGCCCACTCCAAAATGGATTCCAACTTCCCTAAAACACCTTCTTCAAATAATGCTCTAGTTACCCCACCCACCTCATCGACACTCCTTCGTATTTCCAATCCCTAGGCAATGAACAACGAAATGCAATCCAGGTTAGTGCGACGCTTTATCTTCCTTTCCTGAAATTTTTCACCTATCACCATGATAACTGCTTCTGCCATTTCCTCTGATTTTGTCTTCAATAAACCTTGAATTCTTTCACGGCTTCCAGGCCCTTTGAAGGCCTTCATTTGTTTCTTGCTATAAACACTAAAATTAGCTTCCATCGCTGATTCCCTATCTCTGTTATCCCTATCTCTGCAATTCAAACTTCAAAACCATGCAATTTGCAGGTGGTTTTGTTGTCTTCTTTCAATTTATGCCTTTACAACTTTGCTTTACATGATAATTAATCGCTCCAGTGCCAACACATTAAAGGCAGCTTTGGAGAGTCGTCAGTTATCAATAAAACATTTCCCAAACTGTCCCATCCACCTTCATCTGGCAGTCCTTTACCTATATGACATCATACATCTTTCAAATCTGTCATTTCACCATCAGTTGAAGTGTGTCAAATTCAAAACCTTCCTTCTTCATCTGCACTTTCATTTTGGGCTTGTCATCTCATCATTGAAGGGTAGGAATAAGATTATAGTTAGATTTCAATTAACATTAATTTAGAGTTAAATTATCAAACACTAACCCAAACCTTTAGCTTATCTATAATCTTACTCTTGACCCTAATTCTATCTATTAATATAATATTATCTTTAACACTAATATTAACCCTAACCCTTATCTTCTCCCAATCTCTAACACTGACGATAATCCTAATCATAACCCTAACCCTAACCCCAATTCTATCTCCAAACCTAATCTAATCCTAAGCCCTAAACCCAAATCTTAACCCTAACCCTAATCAAAACCCTAACTCTAACCACGATGAAAACCCTTACCCTAACCATAATCATAATCCTAGTCCTAAACCCTAACCATAATTGAAATCCTAAGACTAATTATAATATTTACTGTGACATAATCTATAACCCTAAACATAATTCTAACCCTAAACTCGAATACTAACCCTAACCCTAAAACCTAACCCAAACATTAAATCCTAAACCTAACCATAACCCTAACCTTAAACCTAACCCTAACCCTAACCCTAACCAAAAATAAACCTATCCCTTATCCCAACACTAACCCTATACCCTAACCCGAATCAAAATTGTTATAGTAAATGGTTCTTTTCCATTTCACTCTTGACTTTTGACTTAAGTTTACTTATGTGAACATATTTATTAGGAGGATTTTATTTATTTAGATATTATATTTAGGAGGATATTGTTGAGTCATACTTTGACTCCAACTCCTCCTTTGATATAGTTGATTCCTACTTGAACTCAAACTCCTCCTAAGATATGGTTGTGTCCAAGTTGGACTCTACTCTTCTAGAGGATGTTGTTGAGTTCCATCAGGACTCTACTTCCTCCAGGTTGAGACACTTGTCTCAACCTTGTCCATGCCTCCTATCAACTCTTGCCTATATAAATAGGATAGCTTGCATGTATTTCATATATATTGGATATGCTAGGATAACATAATAGAGATTTCTCTTGATGTTTTTATTCCTTTGAGCATATACATCAAGTTTGTCTATTAATGTTATTATGTTTATTTTGTTTCCAATTTTTTTTTTTGGTCTATAACAGTGATTTTTATTGATAATCATAGGAAAGTACATGAATATTACAATTTAGCAGATATGCTATATAGGTTATCATATAACCAGTTACAAGATTTTAAGCATAAGCCTATGGATCTCGGAAAAAGTTAAACGGGATAAGAAAAAAACATCTCAAAACAACCATAAGACATATAGGCTGGATAGATAAAAACCCCCATACAGAGAGCAACATATTGCTCATGAAAAAGATGTAATAGCTGAATATTGCATATATAAGATGCAAAATTGGCTTCCTCCATAAACCTATATCTAGCAGAGGTCGAGATAACCATTTTATTTTTGATCATTGATCTAACACTTTCAATTGGATTCTAGGTTATGTCTTTTTTTAGAAGATTATAACATGGTATCAGAGCTTTTTGCAAGTTTAGATTACTTAGAGGTCTTGGAAAATATTGTTGTTATTTCTCTTGTGTTTCGTACGATCTGGAAAACAACAAAAATTTATGAAGATCCAACAAGTCTCAATTTTGCATATTTTTTTTTTCTTCTTGAACTGATTTTTGCAACACTTTTAAGGATTCAAAGAAAAATTATGATTGTTCCATTGTGTCCAGAAGGCTCGAGAAAGTCAAGATTGGCTTTCGTTTCATCTAATTTGGAGATCATTTGCAAAAATTACAATACGGGGATTTCTAGCTCAGATCTTGAGGACAACGTGCAAACAGAGCATTTTCAGACCAAAAGAACCCTTCCATTGTGTCTAGGAGGCCTCATAGATGAATTTTGATATGAAATTTGCCCCATTTTAGTGATGAGAGCCTCTGTGAGAGAGAAAAAAGGGCCCTTATGTACAAAGAACGAGGCATTTTTTAAAAATTAAAAATTAAAAAAAATTAAAAAAAGCATTGTGGCCTTTAAAGCTACCAGACCGATAGCTACCAGTGGGGCCCGTGCAGCTGACTAGCGGTAGCCAACATTGACAGTGTCGCCCAAAGCGGTCGATGTCAACCGACACCACCGTCATCACCCGACCACCTCTGATTGACATCTCTATGTCTAACAATTGATGGCTATCTAGCCGTCAAAACGTGGAAAATTTATGGTGACACCCATACAACCATCAAATTTAATCTTGTCGTTTGCTAATGTCATCATCTGGTTTCAAAATTTTGCCTTCACCATTGGAGTTTTATGTTTTGTAGTCCATCTTCAGAGGCTCATATCTTGCTCAATTTTTATCCTTTTTTCGAGCAATATTTTTTGTTTGGGCTAGAATTTCTTGAAATTTCTAGTGGTAGAATTAGTTTTGCATTTTGGTGGCTAGATTGATTAGAATTTGCAAATTTTCATGACTCCATATGTCTAATCCTGCATTCTGCAACTTTCGAAGCTTCGTTTGGGCACATACGGTGTTAAAAAATTTCAAACAAGATATTGACGAAAAGTTGAGACAAGCTCTTCGCTTTAAAGGAGGTTTGGATCATATATTTTGTCATTTTACTTGGTGTTTTGCAGGTTGAAGTTTGGTATTGTTAATTTCTTCATCAAGCCACAACTTTCTCCCCGATTCTCCATTTTTTAGAAACGAATAGGCATCAAAAATTTGGTGAAGATCACTACACAAATACAGGGTTTATTTTTCTAGATTTTATCTCTGGTTCATTTTATATTAGAAATTGTAATTTTGGTCATTATGAGCCTATTGAGGATTGTAACTCGGAAAAGAGCTATAAAAATGCACTAAATTATAAAGTGCTAACTTTTAATATCTGAGGATGATTTTTTTTTATCTAGTAAAAGGGGTGTGGTCTTGTGTACTCTCCTTTTGTGTGATTTATCTCTCTTCTTTTTCGCACAACAATATTATTTTTTGCACTAAAATGGATCAATCAACAATGTCATTATTCACACCCTATAACTACTATGAGTGGAAGTCTAAAATGACAATCTATCTTAAGAAATTGGGGTTATTTAGAGTAACTATGGGTGTTGAAATTGAACAATCACTGCTTGTAGAAAATCCTAAGTGGTTTAACAAATGTGATGAAGCATATGGTCCTTTATGCATGTTTGTATCTCCTGGTCTTCTTTTTCATGTTAAATCTACTATAACTCCAAATGATGAATGGGCTACATTAGAGGGGTTGTTTGGGAAACAAGATGAATTAAGAGGGCACCAATTGGAGAATGAGTTGATAGGGTTAAACCCATGTAACTTTGATACAATTCAAGACTTCTTCACAAAACTAAAGGCTTTAAGATTGCAATTAAAAGCATGCGGGATTGAGAAGAAAGATTCACAACTAATTCTTAGCATTCCTTCCAAACTTGGTCCAACCTATTTAGTGTTTGTTTCTACTTTCTATGCTACAAAATGTGCTTTAGAAACCAACTATAAAATGCCTTCTTTTGATGAGTTTGCAAATGAGATCACAAAAGAGAAAGACAAGTTGATTCATATGGGCACAATTAATCCCTCTAAGTCTCATGCCTTGGTGGAAAATCAGGGCACCAGAGAACAAATAGGACCTTCCAAGAAAGAAAAGAAACAAAACTACCAAGGATAAAATAAGCAAGAAAATAAATTTGTTGCCCCAAGAGCAACAAATTAGGCATCTCCTTCAAAAGGTGATAAGCCCAAGAAGGAGAAAACAATGTGCTCCTATTGTTATAAACTTGGTCACGATAAATGCAAATGTTTGAAGAAGCAAATTTATCACTTGTCTAATCTTCTTGAAAATAACACTATCAAGGTGCCTGATTCTATCAATTCAAGTTCATCTTAAGAATCTTCAAAGGACGCAAGTAAAGGAAAAGGCAAGGCCCTAGTTGTTTTTTCCTCACAACCATATTCTTGGATTATTGATTCGGGTGCTTCGCACCACATGGATTCATCAAAATAAATTTTTTCCCTTCATGGACTCATGTTCTATGCCATCTATTCTTTTGGGTTATGACACTCCTACTAAAGTGCATGGGAGAGGGTCTGTTGACGTAAGTAAAGGAACATTTCATGATGTCCTTTCTGTTCCATATTTGTCAACTAATCTCCTATCTGTCTATCAGATCACTCACACTAGCTCTAACAAGTGAGTTGAGTTTACTCCAGACGTAATGGTCATTAGTGAGATGAATAATGGGTCTACGATTGCAGTGAGAAAGGTAGATAATCAATCCAGATTGTATCACTTCTCTCACTTCATTCCTGATTCTCCTTCACTTGCATTACTCACTCACTTAGATGAAGTGAGTCATTTTTGGCATCAACGGTTTGGCCATTTAAACTACCGCTACTTACAACAGGTCAATCAACATTATATGGTTATAGGATTTCCTTCTATTCTATTTTCTAATGGAATTTGTCAAAGATGAATTCTTGGAAAGCATCTTGAAGAAAAATTTGATAAAGGAAAAGCAAGGAGAGCCACACAACTTTTGGAGCATTTACACAGTGATTTGGCAGGACAATTTCCACATCTTTCTTTCAGTAGAGCCAAATATGTCTTGATATTCATTGATTATCTTTCCTAGTATACCTTTGTATATTTTCTCAAACAAAAGTTTGAAGTCTTTGATTTTTTTCAAGAATTCAAAGCTTTTGCAGAGAAACAAACAAGGAAAAGTATCAACATTATGCATATCGATAATTGGGGGAATATGTCAATCAGAGGTTTGAGAAATTTTGCATCTTAGAAGGAATTAATCTTCAAAACATAGTTCCCTACACTCCACAACAAAATGGAGTTGCACAAAGAAATAATCAGTCCTTAAAGAAAATGGCCAATTATATGATCCACTCTAAATCATTTGCACCTCAGTATTGGGTAGAGGCCATCAATTGTGCTTGTTATATCTATAATTGGGTTCCTCATCGAGCCATGAAGGGGGTAACTCCTATTTTAGCTTGGACTGGTTGTAAACCCACAATTAAACACTTTCGAGTGTTTGGGTCTCCTGCATGGGCCCACATTCTAGCATATAAATCCAGATGGTGTCAAAGGATATGGGATTCTCCATCCTACCACACATGAGATTTTCATAGAGAGGAGTGTTCATTTTGAGGAAGATACCTCCAGTTCCTCTTCTATCACTTATCCATCATTTATTCCTATGGAGACATTGTGATTGCATGATAATAGTTCTTCTGAGGGTTTTGATCCTCCTGATCTAGATGAGGAGTCTTCTTCTACTTCAAATATTGATGATGAGGATCAATATTTCTCCTCTCCCAATCATCATTCAGAGGATGATGATCCTCCTCTAGATTCTCCACATGCTCCAGCCACTGGGCCTCATTGGGCTCGTTAAACATTGGAGTCATCAGGTGATTGGGTTGGTGAATCTTTAGATGAGAGAGGAACAAGGTCACAGTTTGAGCAAGCTACACATCCCTTCATTGCTACAACTTCCAATCCACAATTCTTTCTGGAAGCTTCTTCTATCCCCGAGTGGGATGCTACTCTACAAGAGGAGTTTAGTTCCTTAGATAGGAACCATACTTGGGATTTAGTCCCTCTTCATAATGGAAGGAAACTTGTTTGGTGCAAGTGGATCTATCAAAAAAAATTGTTGCAGATGGGTCGGTTGATAAGCATAAGGCTCGCCTAGATGTCAAAGGATTCTCCCAAGTTCCTGGGATTGACTACTCTAAGACCTTTTGCGTTAGTCACCAAGATGAATTCCATCTGACTTGTCCTTGCCATTTTTTCATCTCATCACTGAGAAGTTCATCATATTGATGTGAAGAGTGCTTTTCTTCACAGTGACCTTCAAGAGGAGATATACATGGAGAAACCACAGGGGTTCATTCGGGATCCTTCACTTGTATGCCACCTTCAGAAGTCTCTCTATGACCTTAAACAAGCTCCCTAAGCCTAGTACACCAAGATGGACTCCTTCCTTCTATCATTTGGGTTCACTTAATGTCATTCTGATCCAAACATCTATGTTTCACAACAGGATGATACTCTCACTTTCCTTTCCCTCTATGTTGATGACTTGTTGATCACGACGAGTCACTCATCCTGTATCATGATAGTCAAAATTGTCCGTCATGGTCAGTTCTTGATGTTTGACTTAGGCCTTCTCCACTACTTCTTAGGGATTCAGATAACTTAGTCACCTTGTAGTATATTGATTGGACAACCTAAGTATGCTCTTGATATGCTCTCCAAAATTTATATGGATGACTGTAAGTCTTCACCGACTCCATTTTTGTCAGGAGTCAAATTTGAGGCTTCTTGTTCTTCACCCTTGTTTGATGCTACCTTGTATCATCAATTGGTTGGTAGCCTCATATATTTGACTCATACGAGGCCTAATATTTCATATGTTATGGGCATGGTCTCTCAGTTTATGTAGGAGCCACATGAGTTGCATTGGAAAGCAACTAAGTGCATTATTCATTATATCCAAGGTACTCATAATTATGGAATTCATTATGAAACACGTGTGGATATTGACTTGGTAGGATATACAGATTCAGATTGGGTAGGTGACTCTCAGGATCACAAGTATACTTTGGTTTATTGCTTCTCTCTTGGTTCAGGTCCAGTTTCTTGGTTGAGCAAGAAGCAATATGCTATTTCTCTTTCATATATTGAGGTTGAGTATCGCGGAGCAGTTAATACATTTACTGAGGCCATTTGGCTTCAGAACATCCTCACTGAGTTTGGCATTCCTTTCTGAAAGCCAATAATCATCTTTTATGATAATCAAAGTGCCATTAAGATTTCTCGCAATTTAGTCCATCACTAGTGGATCAAGCACATTGAGATTCACATGCACTACATTTGGGAGTTAATTCATGAGTAGGTCCTTGATCTTTATTACTATCAGATATTTGATCAGACTACATACATCTTCACCAAACCCTTCACTTAGAGAAAGTTCATTCATCTACGTGTTTTGCTTGGGGTGTGACAGGTGTCTGATGAACTATAACTAATTGAATGTTTGAAGATAACAGAGTTGATGATCACCGAGATGTAGAAGGTATGCAAGACATTAAATCAGTTAATGTATTGTATTGTCATTGATGTCAACTTGATATGGTATGATTTCTCATACACATATTGTCACAACACTTAAAAGATCTGAAGAGACAAAGTTTTTTTCGTCGGTAATCATGTACATCGAGTGACAGTAAACCCTGAGGGACAGTAAACCCTGAGTATAGAAGTTCACAGTATTACCTGAGCAAGTGATACCCGAGCAAGAATTACCAAGCTAACTGCAGTTGTCACCGAATAGAACTGAAGTTGATGCCCGAGCTATCTGCAGTAGTCACCAAGCACAACTGAATTGTTGACTAACGGGAACTGAAGTTGGGAAAATGACAAAACAACTTAGCTAGCAGAGCTAATTATTTGATTACTTTGTTTTCATCAATCAGTTAAAAGCTAAATATAAGAAGGAGATTTAAAGCATGTTTTACTCTAGACAACAAGGAGAGTTTTACAGATTAAAACTAAAGAAAGCATGGTGAGCTTTACAGATCAAGAAGTGATCAACAAAGAAAATAAAAAAGACAAGAACGGTGAAATCATGTCTATATAAAGAGACAAGTAATTCATTATGAAGGAGAGGAATGTTGAAGAGAATTCTGGTGAAGATAGAAGTCTTCATACATATCTGATCATACAAGCTGAAGAACAGAGCTAAGAATTATGCAGACATCGAGCAACAAAGAAGCAACACCATTCACTGAGCAGAAAGAAGTGGAGCAAAGGAATTGAAGAGAAAATTTATCAGAAGACGTATTATGAGCTTACAATAGATCTAAATATCTGCAAGATTAAGTTGTATTTATGAACAAATCATATACTATTTCAGTTTAACCATTGATTCAGAAAATCTCTTAACAGAGTAGGATTTAACCATCCTTTATATATTAAGATACATCCCAAGGAGTATCAAAAGGTTTTCATGTTGACATCATAGTGAATGCGAGGTCAAGTGATAAACTGTTAGTGATAAATCCTCTAACAAGGTCACACTTAACAGTGTGTTTGTAACCTTTAACAAGGTTGGCTCTTCACTGATCTCACTTCAGAAGAGTGAAAATTTTGGGTTACCGATCCCAAGTGATTTTTCCCCTAACAGGGTTTCCACGTTAAAATTCCATGTGTCAAATGTGTATATGCTTCATTGATTTGATGTTTTTCTTTACACATTACTAAAACAAGATTGATTGGTAAACACTAAGTTATTAACTATATTTTGGTAAAGGTTAAGAAAAGATAGACTGCTATTTGGTAAATCTTAAGGAAAGGATAAAAAGTATAAACACCGAGCAATATATACATGTTAGATTTACAAAAGGCATACATCTTGTAGGACTGAAGATAACTAGAGGTTTTATATTTGTGGTATAAAGTTTTGGGTTGATTTATTGGATTAATTTTTGAGGCCACTGATTCACACCCCCCCCTCTCAATTATTCTAACAATTGGTATCAGAGCTTGTGTGCTTAGAAAGAGAATTTTAAGACTCAAGCTAAAGATCACAAGATGAGCAAAAGGGATGTGCCTAAGTTGAACAAGGATAACTTTGCATCATGGAAAAGCATGATAAGACTCCACCTATAAGGTATTGGAAATGATGTCACTCAGTACTTGGATACTAAATTTGTTCTACCTACTGGACCTCCAACAATTGATCAATTAAGAGAAAAGCATGAACACAATTATATGATGATAGAACTTGCTTCATCACTCTCCGATGTTGAATTTGAAGATATCAAATCATGCACCACTGCAAAGAAAATGTGGGACAAACTCAAACTAGTACATGGAGGATATAAGAATGTGCTAAGAGCTAAGGCAGAAAGCCTAAGAGGAAAGTTTGATGATCTAAGAATGAAAGAAGGAGAAAACATCACTCAGTACAACTGCAGAATCAAAGAGGTTGTTAATACTATCCAAGGAGTAAGAGGTGTACTTGAAGAAGAAACGGTGGTAAGTAAAATTCTAAGAACCTTTCTGCCTATTTATGCTATTAGAGTATATGCTATACAATAAATGAGAGCAGTAGAAAATAACAATGTTACTCTAGATAGTTTGATTGATAGAATTATTTTATTTGAGATGAATAACTTTGACAACAATGTCTTACCAACTATTAAGTCTGCATTCAATTTTTATTTGAAAATAAGTAAATCAAGTCATAAACACACTATCAGAATGATAGTGAAAGTGATAGTGATGACCAAGAACTTGATGAGATTGAAGCACTAATGGCTAGAAGATTGCAGAGAGGCAAAGGTAAATACAAAGCTAAATTACCATTGGTATGTTTTAATTGTAAAGAGATTGAACACTTTGCTGCTAGATGTCCTAACAAATGAAAAGAAGATAGAAACAATGACAGATCATATGAAAATAAGTTTGACAGAGATTACTGAAGCAACCAACAATCTGACAGAAGAGACAACTAAGACTATAAAGACAGAGGAAAGAAGGCTTGTTACCTGGCTGAGAACAAAGCTGGAAATACTGACACCAATTCTGATGAAGATATTGGGGTGGTATTTTTTGCTATGAAGGATGATTTAGATGAAGAGGAAAGGTATGTTGAAACTGCACTCATATCTAAGGTTAGTAAGAATGATGTCTGGATTATTGATAGTGGTTGTACTCACCACATGACTGGAGATAAAGAAAATTTTGAAAATTTTGAATATTATAATGGCGGATCAGTAAGAATGGGTAATGACTCACCTTGTCCGGTTGAAGGTAAAGGAACAATAATGTTGAATAATCTGATCAAATGTGAAAATGCATATTGGGTGAAGGGACTTAACTATAATCTATTGAGTGTTTCACAACTGAATAACACAGGTCACCGAGTTGCATTTGAGAACAAAAAGGCAAAGATCTTTAATGAATCAGGAAGGTTGATCGGAACTGGTTAACACACAAAAGGTAACCTATTCTATCTTGATGATATTAATACCACTTTTTTAATGGCTAAAAATGAAGAGATATGGTTGTGGCATAAAAGGTTATGTCATGTGAATTTTAACAACATGGTTAGGATAACCAATAAAAGGACAGTAAGAGGCTTACCGAGCATGTCAAAGCCCGACCATGTCATGTGTAAGAATTGTCAAATAGGTAAAATGACAAAGTCTAGTTTTAAGAGCAAAACCTACACATCTAATGTTATTCTAGAGCTAGTCCATAATGACCTATGTGGACCAATGAGAACAAAGAGCTACTATGGTGATAGATACTTCATTCTATTTGTAGATGATTATTCTAGAATGATGACTTTTATGTTCTTAAAAGAGAAATCAAAAGCATTCAAGATGTTTAAATGGTATAAAGCTATAGTGGAAAAACAAAGTGGAAAGGAACTAAAATGTCTAAGATCAGATAGAGGAGGAAAATTTATTTTTGATGAATTCACTAACTTTTGTAATGAGCATGGAATTCAAAGACAGGTTTCTGCACCGAGAACACCATAGAAAAATGGGATTGCTGAAAGAAGGAACAAATCTATTGTTGATTGTGCCAGAAAACTGATGATTGAGAAAGACATCACACAAACATTCTGGAGAGAAGCTTTCAGTACTGCTGTCTATACATTAAATAGAGTTCAATTGAAGAAAGACACCAATAAGACACCTTATGAGCTATGGTATGGATACACACCCAATGTAAGTTACTTCAGAATTTTTGGAAGTCAATGTTATATTTTGAAAGATGATAGAAATAGAAAGCTTGAATCCAAAGGTGAAGAAGGAATATTTCTAGGGTATTCTACCAAAAGCAAGGCTTATAAATGTCTTAACAAATCCTCTAAAAAAATTATTGAAAGTGCAAATGTCAAAGTTGATGAATTTGGCTGAGAAAAATGAAGAGGAAAGCAGAAAGGAACCAAAAGACTACAACACTTTTGTCTATAGTGAAGAACCTGACACCTTGCCCGAGCAACAATGTATCACTCCTGAGCGACAGAACAATGCACCTGAGCATCAGGCTGCAAACATCAAAAATTAGGAAATTGCTCAAAATGATGCACCGAGCGATGAAGATCAAAATGAAAGTCAAGATGATGATCAAAATGATGAACAAAGAGATGAACTTGTACCTTCCAAGTATGTCAGAAGACACCATCCACAAAACCAGATCATAGGAGAAAAAAAGGTTGGAATGAGAACAAGAAGTAAGTCTCTAAACACTAGATGTTTAATTTGTGATTTTGAGCGTAAATATGTTAATACTGCACTTGAAATTAAAGAATGGGTCAGTGCTATGAATGAAGAGATAGAGAAGATTGAGGAGAATAGTACATGGACATTAGTACCTAGACCATATGGCAAGAATGTCATTGGTACCAAATGGATATTCAGAAACAAGCTAAATGAGAATGGAGAAGTCACAAGAAATAAAGCAAGATTAGTATGCAAAGGGTATGCACAAGAAGAAGGTATTGAATATGGAGAAACATTTGCACCTGTTGCTAGGCTAGAAGGAGTAAAAATTCTACTTGCTTATGTTGCTTACAAATGATTCAAGGTATACCAAATGGATGTCAAATCTGCATTCCTAAATGGAATACTAGAAGAAGAGGTATACATTGAACAACCATAACGGTTTGTTGATCCTAACAAAAGAACACATGGGTTGTAGACTACACAAAGCCTTGTATGGATTAAAATGAGCACCGAGAGCATGGTATGAAAGACTTCACTCCTATCTCATAACTATTGGATTTATAAGAACAAGTGATAAAATTAATCTGTATTTAAAAGAAGATACTGATGATAACATTCTGATTGCTGAAATATTTGTTGATGATATCATGTATTCGGAGGTAATGATATGTTATGAAAATCATTTTCTGCTAAAATGAGCAAAGGGTTTGAGATGTCAATGTTTGAGGAGATAAAAAAAAATTTGGTCTACAGATTCTTCAACAAGATGTCGGCATATACATCACACAATCTAAATACATCAAGGAAGTTTTGAAGATATTCAAAATGGAGGACTCCAAGCTAGTTGGCACACCAATGGAAACCAGATGCAAACTGTCAAAGGAAGACATGTTAACCGAGGTAAATCAGACCCTATATAGATCTATGATTAGCAAACTCATGTATATTGTACATACCAGACCAGATATAACACATGCAGTTGGAATAGTTGCAAGATTCTCTGCTAATCACAAGGAATCACACATGACTATTGTCAAAAGAATTTTGAGATATCTAAAGAATACCAAAGACTATGGTCTGTGGTATAAAAGAGAAGGCAAATTTGAGCTTCAACTCTATACAGATGCTAATTGGGCTGGAAACATAGATGACAAAAATAACACAATAGGAGGAGCATTCTTTATGGGTGACAGACTTGTCACATGGATAAGTAAGAAGCAAGGATGCAGCTGAATATGTGGTTGCTGCTGCAAATTTCTCTAACATTGCATGGATCAAATAATTACTAGAAGGTATGAATATGAAAATTATTGAACCAGTAATTATCTATTGTGATAATACAAGTGCAATAAACATTTCAAAGAACCCTGTCATGCATGCTAAGACAAAGCATATTGCTATCAAGTATCATTACTTAAGGGAACAAGTGCAGGAGAAAGAAGTGATACTGGAATATGTTCAATCCAAGGAACAATTAGCAGACATATTCACAAAGCCATTGCCAAAAGATACATTTGAGTACCTGAGAAAGAGACTAGGGGTTCGACCCTTGTCTATTGGTCACTAAGCTGACTAGGAGGCTACATCAGCCAACACATTATCAGAAGATCATTCATGTTGATGCAAGCAAAGAGATGAACTGCAAAGATCTATCAATACATAGAAAGGTACTTATCTGCACCGTACACCAGAGTTATTGTATTGCTGATGGAGAGGAAATTCAAGGAATATATTATGAAAAAATACAATTTGGCATTGTTGTCAAAGGGAGAGATGTACTTAATCAATATGGAGAGAAGTATTCAATAAAATATTTGGAGAGAAGTATTCAATGAAATATATTTCTATCAAAGGGAAAAGAGATGATATATCTATCATAATCATCCAAAGGGGGAGAAAAGAACTATCCATCAAGGAGAGGAACAATCAAAGGGAGAGAAAACATTAGGGAAAGATTCAAAGAAACATCCATCTAAGGGAGAGAATTGGAAAAGTTAACACTCCATATATATCCATAAAAGGGAGAAGAGATTCTACAACAAAGGGAGAGACAAAATCAAAAGTTGCTACATCTATCCAGTGAAGGGAATAGAGAAAGAAGGAAGTACTTTGCAATAATCAAATATAAGCTAGAAGAGCTTACCGAGAGTTAGACATTTGTATTCATTATAGAAAAATAATTTTGGTAGAGATTGATGAACTACAACTGATATATTTCATATTGTATTAGTATTATGTAGTATGTTACCATCAATGCCAAAGGGAGAGATTGATGAACTATAACTGATTGAATGTTTGAAGATAACAAATTTGATGATCACCAAGATGCAAAAGGTATATGCAAGACATTAAATTAGTTAATGTATTATATTGTCATTGATGTCAACTTGATATGGTATGATTGCTCATACACATATTGTCACAACACTTAAAAGATCTGAAGAGACAAAGTTTTTGTTGTCGATAATCATGTACACCGAGTGACAGTAAACCCTGAGGGACAACAAACCCCAAGAACAAAAGTTCACACTATTACTCGAGCAAGTGATACCCGAGAAAGCATTACCGAGCTAACTACAGTTGTCACCGACAATACTAAAGTTGATGCCTGAGCTATCTGCAATAGTCACCAAGCACAACTGAAGTGTTGACCGACGAGAACTGAAGTTGGGAAAATGACAAAACAACTTAGCTGGCAGAGCTAATTATAGAGTTAACTGCTTGATTACTTTGTTTTCATCGATCAGTTACAAGATAAAGATAAGAAGGAGATTTAAAGCATGTTTTATTCTAGAAAACAAGGAGATCTTTACAGATTAAAACTAAAGCAAGCATGGCGAGCTTCATGGATCAAGAAGTGATCAACGAAGAAAACAAGAAGGACAAGAGCGGTGAAATCATGTCTATATAAAGAGACAAGTAATTCATTACGAAGGAGAGGAATGCTGAAGAGAATTATGGTAAAGATAGAAGTCTTCATACAGATTTGATCATGCAAGTTGAAGAACATAGCTAAGAATTATGCAAATACCGAGCAACAGAGAAGCAACAACATTCACTGAGCAGAAAGAAGTGGACCAAAGGAATTGAAGAGAACATTGATCAGAAGAGGTATTATGAGCTTACAATAGATCTAAACATCTGCAAGATTAAGTTGTATTTATGAACAAATCATATATTGTTTCAGTTTAACCATTGATTCAGAAAATCTCTTAACATAGTAGGATTTAACCATCCTTTATATATTGAGATAAATCCCAAGGAGTATCAAAAGGATTTCATGTTGACATAATAGTGAATGCGAGGTCAAGTGATAAACTGTCAGTGATAAATCCTCTAACAAGGTTGCACTTAATAGTGTGTTTGTAACCTTTAACAAGGTTGGCTCTTCATCGAGCTCACTTTAGAAGAGTGAAAATTTTGGGTTACCATTCCCAAGTGGTTTTTCCCCTAACAGGGTTTCCACGTTAAAAATCCATGTGTCAAATGTGTATATGGTTCATTGCTTTGATGTTTTGTTTTGCACATTACTAAAACAAGATTGATCGGTAAACACTAAGTTATTTACTATATTTCGGTAAAGGTTAAGAAAAGATAGACTGCCATTCGGTAAAGCTTAAGGAAAGGATAAAAAGTATGAACACCGAGCAGTATATACATGTTAGATTTACAAAAGGCATACATCTTGTAGGACTGAAGATAACTAGAGGTTTTATATTTTTGGTATAAATTTTTGGGTTGATTTATTGGATTAATTTTTGAGGCCACTGATTCACCCCCCCTCTCAGTTATTCTAACAATGTCTACTTCTACTAGAGCTTTTTAGCTTCTTATTTAGTCTCTTTTGGAGAGGAGTTTTCTCCCACTAGGTTTTCTCCTTTTCTCTGGTTATGAGAATTTTCATTGTACATGGGTGCCTAACATGTCTTTTTGCTGGGACCCATAAGCTATGTATTGCATTAGTGTCCTCCCTAAGTTGCACTTCAGGGGGGGTTTAGAGTAAATGGTTCTTTTCCATTTCACTCTTGACTTAAGTTTACTTAGGTGAACTTATTTATGAGGAGGATTTTATTTATTTTGATATTATATTTAGGAGGATATTGTTGATTATATTAGAGTAATAAGTTATTTCACTAATTAAATTATTTTGATTTAATTATTAAGTCACTTATTATCTCTAGTTTATTTAAGCTAAACTTTAGGCATATAATAATTAATCTTTTTAAAAATTATTATCATGCAACCTAGGTTTTTCCCTTTTAGGGTTTTGATCATCTTTATAAGGTTTGATCTCTTTGTAATTATTTTAACTCGGTGAATTTTGAGGATTCTATTATACTGAGGGTTTTCTCTCCATTGTTTTCTCAAGATGTTTCCTCTTTCATCGATCTGTTATTTTTGGCCTCCATAGCTTTTGCTTCTCTTTTTGTGATAGGTTTCCTCTTTCTTAGGAGTTGTAGGGTTGAGTTTTCATCAGCTACAATACGGTATCAGAGCTCCAGATTTTCATGCACGTGTTCTCTTCATGAGAAATTTGGCCTTGTTCTTCAGATCTGTGTTTTTCATGAGGTTTTCTATTTTAAAATTTTGTGGATCTAGGGGGATTTTGTTTTTGGAGCACTTTGGGCTCAAACGAACCTCGCAGTTGCGCTCAAAAGACCCAAAAAATCCTATTTTCATATAAGGCACGTCCATTTTGGATAGTTGCATTCTGAGGCAAATTTGTTTTGCATGTACAACCCTTTTTCTGGGCACATTTTTTGAGGCAGAGAAAAAGCAAAAAAAAAAACTTGTTCACTCCGCCAATTTTGGTCAAAATTTTGGCAATCCCACCATATTTAGTGGCATCGCCAGATTTAGTGGAGCTCCACCAAATTTAGCAGAGATCACTTGGAGTTCGTAGTATTTTGGAGCCCACTTCAGTTTTTTGCTCGTATCTTGAGCAAACGGAGGCATTTTTGGCCAAATGTGATATCTTTGGAAAGAAGGTTCTGAGACAAATCTAATTTTCTAGGTTTAGTTTTCTAATTTTTCCATCTTGTAGGGTTTTTTCCGGTCAAATTTAGGGTTCCTATTTGCACCTTGGGAGCCATATCTTACTCACCTAGACTCCGCTTTCTGACTTCCACACATTGTTGGAAAGATGGTTCTATGCTCTTTCTTTTGGTATGGGTCTCATTTCCAGAATTTGCTCCAGGTATATATATATATATTTTTTTTGCAATCTGGTGGATACCTTGGATATTTCAGGTTCTGGGTTAGTTTTCCTTGCATGGGATGACTCCTTTTTAGCTGTTATTTATGTTCCTACAACTTTCTGTCGTTCCTAAGCATTGTAGACATATGTTTCTGTAACATTTCTTTTTTGTAAATGCACTAAGATAAAGTGTCATTTGTTGCATGCTTGGGATCTTGCACATTTTGTGCCCCTTTATACTTGCACTACATTATAAAGTGTCATGGGGGGGCGCTTGATCTACCTTTGTCAAGTGAGTATTCCTTCTACAAAATTAGCCTCATGATGTCTGTCAAGAGAGTGATCCTTCCACAAGACCATCCTTTATATGTGTTTGTACTTTCTTCTGCACTTTCCATGTTCCTGGTTCTTCATCATGCAGTTGTTCTTGGCAGTCTGTTTTATTTTACCTGTCATACCTCTCCCTACTCAGCATTATGGGGGTTATCTCCTGTTGGTTCTTATGCTTCATTGGTTTGATGGAGTGAGCTATGTATTTAGTATTTGTTCCAATGTACTAGGTGGATGCAATGGATAGGTACATATGCATTTCAGTGAGATGGATCATTTACCATATGGACACTCTTTCATTCTTGTTTTGGAGGCATCCTTCCATCTTTGATTGATCAACTCTCCAGACTTTGGTATTTTTTTTCATCTGTATCTTCGAGTTCTGATGTTTGCCTTTGTTTTCCATCCTGATTTAAGTAGTGTCATTTGAGGGCACTCATGCAAATTATAATCTTCTCTACCTGATCATGTTATATTACAGTGAAGGTTTCAACAGTTATTCTTTAACAGTGTTTTCAGCTTCATACTTTAGTGGTGTCCTTCATGTTCATCCTTTGTTCCTATTTTCTGAGACATTCTCTAGTTTGGAGGCTTCTTCAGTCCTTCACTAGTCTTCATCTCTTTTTAGAGAGGATTTTTTCCCACTGGGTTTTCTCCTTTTGTCCTCTTTACAATTTTTGTTGTACTTGGGTACCTGATCAGGCCTTGTTGCCAAGATCCATTTCCTATTTTCAATAGTTATTTATAGGTTTCTAGCTTCTCCCTAAGTTTATCTTAAGGGGGGGGGGGGGGGGTTAGNGGGGGGGGGGGGGGGGGTGTTAGAGTATTAAGTTATTGTACACTTATTAATTAAATCATTTTGATTAAATTATTAAGTCACTGATTATCTCTAGTTTACTTAAGCTAAACTTTAGGCATATAATAATTAATTCTTTTATTAATTGTTATCATGCAACCTAGGTTTTTCCCTTTTAGGGTTTTGATCACCTTTATAAGGTTTGATCTCTTTGGAAGTATTCAAACTCAGTGAATTATTGAGGATTCTATTGTATTGAGGGTTTTCTCTCCATTGTTTTCTCAAGATGTTTCCTCTTTCATCAATATGTTATTTTTGGCCTCCATAACTTTTGCTTCTCTCCTTTTATGTCAGGTTTGCATGCAGGTGATTCTTGGGAGCTGTAGGGTTGAGTTTTCATTAACTCCAATAGAGTCATACTTTGACTCCAACTCCTCCTTTGATATGGTTGATTCCTACTTGAACTCAAACTCCTCCTAAGATATGGTTGTGTCCAATTTGGACTCTACTCTTCTAGAGGATGTTGTTGAGTTCCATCAAGACTCTACTTTCTCAAGGTTGAGACACTTGTCTCAACCTTGTCTCAAACTTGTCCATGCCTCCTATCAACTCTTGCCTATATAAATAGGCTGGTTTGAATGTATTTCATATATATTGGAGATATATTGGATATGCTAGGATATAATAATAGAGATTTCCCTTGATGTTGTTATGCCTTTTAACATATACACCAAGTTTGTCTAACAATGTTATTCTGCTTATTTTATTTCCAATTATTGATCTAACACTTTCAATTGGATTCTGGGTTATGTCTATTTTAGGAGATTCTAACAAAAATGCTACTCATTATAATATAAACCCTAAACCTAACCATAATCCTAATCCTAAAACCTTGCTCTTAATCATTAACTATAACCCTCATGATAATAATAACCATGATGTAAACACTAACCCTAACCATAATTCTAATTATAATCATAATCCTAAAACCTAAATGCTAATCCTAACCATAATCAAAACCCTAACTCTAGAACCACGTAATACTAACTATGACATAAACCCTAACCCTAACCAACATCCTAAACCTAACCATAATAATAACCACAATGCAAACCCTTACCCTAAACATAATCCTAATCCTAATCCTAATCCCATCCATAATCAAAACCCTAACACTAACCTTTATACTGAACATGTTGTAAACCCTCACTTTAACCAAAATTGTAATCATAATCTTACCCTATACCCTGATCCTAATCCTAACCCTAAACCCTAATTTAAACATTAACCCGTAATCATAATCCTAATCATAAACAAGATCATAACCCAAACCCTGAACCCAACCCTAACCTAACCATGACATAAAACTTGACCCTTATCCTAACCCTAGTACCAAACCCTAATCCTAATCAAAATCCTAACCCTAATTCTAATTCTAATTATGATATGTCCCTAAAGCTAACCATAATCCTAATCCTAAACCCTGATCCTAACCCTAAACCCTAATACTAACGATAAGAATAACCATGATGTAAAGCATAACCCTAATCATAATCACAACTATAATCCTAATCTTAAACTTTAAACTTTAATACTATCCCTAACCCTAAACCCTAACCTAAATCAAAACCCTAACTCTAACCATAATACTAACCATGATGTAAACCAATCATAACCATAAAACTAAACATAATACTAACCATAATCCTAACCCTAACCTTAAACCCTAACACTAATTAAAACCCTAACCCCATCTACAATACTAACCATGATGTAAACCCTAACCATAACCAAAATCCTAATCCCAACCCTCTATAATCATAATCTTAACCCTTATCAAATCCCTAACACTAATCACTATACTAACCATGATGTAAACCCTAACCCTAACTATAACCCTATCCTAAATCCTAAACCCTATTCATAATCCTAACCATAAACCCTAACCCTAACAATAATCCTAATTCAATATAGTTAATGTTAATTTATTTAACGTCTTCCATGTTGTGTCAGGATTGCTACTAGCTTATATAAGGGAGTTGCCACAACTCATTGATTTGATATTTCCTCTTACAAGTGTGCAATTGGGGTATTATTTTTCCTATTTTCCGTAGGCTCCTTTCAAATCATTTTTTGGCTTGAGGTATTAAACATCCTATTTCATATTAATTTGTACTCCCACATCTCAGGCAAAAAAATCTTCAAGCCCCTACTTCAATAGGGTGTTCCCATATGGCTCATGAAGAAGCGGGTTGAATAATCTTAGGAATTAGATGAATTGAAATTAATTCAATTCAGACAAATAGAGCCAACTCACCTTCCCCCCATATAAAAGTTGAGGACCAACCCTATCTTAGATCCAATCAACTAGAGGTAATAATCAAACCAATATTTGAGTGACAAATTGTATAATTAGATCCAAAACACATGTTCACATGGTACCATCGATCCAGGGTTAAAATTCTTAGTCAATAGGTGTGGTAGGATTTGTGCTGATGGATGGATCCTTCATGCCACTTCTTTTTTAATGACCTATGATGTCCTTTTACACTTATTCAAGGCACACAATTTGAAAGTTTCAGTGTGAGAATGATCGATAACAATTTTAAAAAAGGGTTGGCTTGGATTCAATGATGCAATTTAAATTTAAATTTTGACAAAGTAGGTCAATCTACTAGTTATAAAATTGATCTCAAAATGAAAACTAATAATCAAATAGTAAAATAATTTTATGTAAATATTAGACGTTAATTTTAATGATCAAATACAATTTTAAATAAAAAATGAGAACTAAGCCGGATATTATATTAAAATAAAAACAAAAGAATAATGCATATAAGTTTCTTACAAATAATGAGTCTTTTTTTAATATAATAAAACAAATAGGGAAAACAAACACACCATGCACCAATGATTGTGATTTGAACCCATATTAAGGCAAAAATAGAGAACTCCTAAATATGCATTACATAGTCTAAGTTATATGTCATTTTCCTTGATTCTAAAAATAATGGCCCTCCATGATGATAGATTTTGAAATTTGAAACAGCTTTCTATGAAATTTGAAGACAAAATTTGCAAATCCAACGGTGGACAGTCGTCCGATTTCCTCAGGCC
Source organism: Thuja plicata (assembly GCA_018584345.1). Classification (NCBI taxonomy): domain Eukaryota; kingdom Viridiplantae; phylum Streptophyta; class Pinopsida; order Cupressales; family Cupressaceae; genus Thuja; species Thuja plicata. The sequence goes on from MU226414.1 coordinate 1,463,887, forward strand.
AAAATATACCAAAGACTTTACATTTGACGAGGTCCGACGATCCGGATGCTCACCTGCCCCGTCTGCCGTTGATCTGAGCCGTTACTTTTCTTGGACTTGCCCGCTATTTAATCTCGCAGATCAGTTCTTCTCTGGTACTTTTTTTCTTCTTTCTTAAGGAGGGTTTGTGCGATCGGGAGAAAAGCAAATTTCTGCAAGGAGATTGCGGTTTCAGCAATTGGGGTGTGATTTTCTTCTCGTTCGATCGACTGCGCTCATATTGAGCTCAAGCCTGAGGGTTTTGCGTTTCAATTCGCCTCGAAAATGACGGAAAAAGAGAGAGAAAATCATGTGTACATGGCAAAGCTTGCCGAACAGGCCGAACGATATGACGGTAAGTTTATTTTCATTTTTTTCTAGGTTTTGAAGGGATTTCTCTTTAACATTTGAATGTAGAATTTTTCTGGGGATTATGGATTCTGTTATTTCTAGGGTTTCTATCCGAGAAGAGATAGAATCGTAGGGTGTGTAGAATCGGATCTGGGTTTAATTTTTCCCCTTACAGTTTCTTTCAGTTTGCACGTCCAAACCAGTGTTTGGTTTTCTGTGAAGGTTTAATGGTCGTCAAATTATTTGTTTTATTCTTAATTTAAGAATAAAAAAACATGTTAAGTCGTGTTTTTCCATGGGTTGATAACAGTGTATTTAGCGTCGATTATTGTGGGTTTATATAATGTGACGACTTGATACCATTTCTTGTATTTAGGGTTATCAAAACGTGGATCAGGGTTTGTTGATCTGTAGTCGATGACGATTTTTTTATCTAGGTTCTGAACTTTAATATGTTCGTATAAGGTTGTTTTGATACATTAGTTGTGACGAAGCGTGATTGAGTGTGGCGTTTCGAATTCTCATCAGGAATGGTTCTGATTACATCAGAGGACCTCTCCTAGTTTGTAGATTGATGTCAATTTTTGTGGTCATTGTTCAAAAATTAGTTCTCTAGTATTTGGATTTACACACGAAATAGGTTTGATATATGTTTTAATGTTCTGCTTGGGGATCGTATCAAAAATGGAAATTTTTTCTTGGGTTGTTTATGCATTGTTTGTAGTTTGTACTTCTCTGCATTGGCATGTACTAAATGGCATTAGCATGGTGAAGACGAAATGCATCATTTGTGTATAGAATCTTAATAATCAAAGCTGTAGATGAGATTCACACGCATGCCAATAGCATAATATGTATCTTAAGTTGGAGCTATTTGGTTCTGTACTTTTGGACACAAAGTAGTTGTGTGTTGTCTATTCTGGTAGATCTCTCTATTATGTTGCAAGTTAAGCTGTCAAATGAACTGGTCGACCTAGATGCAATGCTCAGCTTGTGCCACAGCTCAGTAATGTTTGTATATTTGCTCTGCTATATGGATCTCCCCAACTGCTACGATTTTTGAGCATCTCATGTCATATATGTTGTGTAGAGCTCGCAATTTATTAAGACCATGCCTTATGATGCATAGGTTCTGAATCTCTTACAGAATTTCTTAAGGCTGCATTTGTTTGTACTTGTATTTTTATTATTTTTTTCTTTTTTATGTTTCAATTTTCCTTCAAGAAGAAAGATCCAACGTTAATTCAAATGGGCCTTATCTTGTGATCATATGCCTTGTAGAAATGGTGGAGTCAATGAAGAAAGTTGCCAAATTAGATGTTGAGCTGACTGTAGAGGAAAGGAACCTGCTTTCAGTTGGCTACAAGAATGTCATTGGGGCACGGAGAGCTTCGTGGCGCATCATGTCATCCATCGAGCAAAAAGAAGAGGCAAAGGGCAACGATGTTAATGTTAAACGGATCAAGGAATACCGTCACAAAGTTGAGGATGAACTTTGTAGGATTTGTAATGACATTCTTACAATCATTGATGAACATCTTATCCCATCTTCTGGCACTGGAGAGTCCACAGTCTTTTACTACAAGATGTAATTCCATTCCTCTTTTATTTGATGTTTTGGTCGGTTGTTTTTAGTTTGAACCAAATATTTGCTGACTGTGCTTTGTATATGATATGTCAAAGACAAACTTTATTCTAGATCTTATATTAGATGGACAATTGCATACATAATTTTGTTGATCTTCTTGGGAAATTGTTTCCTGTGATTCTTGAAGACTTAACCCGATTTTCTACTGATTCCGTTGGTGACATTTTTTTTTCAGGAAGGGAGATTATTATCGTTATCTTGCAGAGTTCAAGTCTGGAAATGAAAGGAAAGAAGCTGCAGATCAATCTCTCAAAGCTTATCAGGTAGATTAAACATTTAACACTTTACTTGGGAAAGCAATTATATAGAATTACCACACAAGCAAACTTGTGTTATGAGAGAGGAGTTAAACTGAAAACAGCTAACTTACATGGCTTGAATAAAATATTACAGGCAGCTTCAAATACAGCAACAACTGATCTGCCTCCTACCCATCCTATCAGACTTGGTCTGGCATTGAATTTCTCAGTTTTTTACTATGAAATTCTAAATTCCCCTGAGAGGTGAGTTCTGTGATTCTCCAGATGGGACTTTAGTATTTACTGATTATGTTGTTCAGCCATTTGAATGGGTTGATTTTGACACCTATGCTAGCTGAATGTTTCAGGGCCTGCCATTTGGCCAAGCAAGCATTTGATGAAGCAATTGCAGAGCTTGATACTCTTAGTGAAGAGTCATACAAAGACAGCACATTAATCATGCAACTACTGAGGGATAATCTTACCCTCTGGACATCTGATTTGCAGGAAGAAGGGGGTGAGTTCATTTAGTAGTATTAGAGTTATTTTTTAGGTCATGCAGTTTTAATTTTTAAAGTCACCTTAAAAGAGGAACTAATGTGCTGCTTCATTTTTTTTCCTGAATGATTGTATAATTTTTTTAACAGGTGAAGATCAGGCTAAAGTAGATGATGACAAAATAGAAGAACTTGAGGTTTGTGAATCACATTTCTCCTGATTGATATTGTCAGAATTAGTTTGTATTATTATTGCCACTTGTGGTGCCATGAATTTTAAAAGGTAATGCATCATTTATGGGTATTCTAAATTTGAATTTATTCACTAAGTTAAATATACTAACTTAACATTGGTTCATATGCCTCCTGGTTTTGCAGCACTAGCACTGAGTGCAGGATTTGCATGCTAACTGCCATGGTGATTTTTTGCTTCGAGGCAGTTTATAATATCATTGATAGTTTTCTAGTACTGAATGTTGGTCCTCATATTCTATGTATGGGACTGAACATCTGTATTCATGATTTATATCAAGTTGTTCGCTTGAAGCAAAATGTTGTTAGAGTGTGTTGGAACTTGGAAGCACAGTTGCCTTTGTGCTTACATTCATCGTATAAGCACTTTTGGTTTTCCAGTAACATGGGCATTAAAAGATGATGCAGTGTCGTCTGGGGACAATGGTTTTAATATATAGTGTTTCTCATTGTCCCAATTAAGTTGGTAGGGTACTATATCTTTTTGCCCGTGATGTTGGCTTATCTGGTCCGGAGTTTAAAAGTTCCTTGCTTTTTGTAAAAGCATGAATTTGTAAACTTGGAATGAAGATTTAACAGCTTTATAGATTTCATAGTGGATCCATGTTGTTAAGCTTGCTCTAAAGTTCGTTTGTTTTTTTGCATTTGGTTCTTTGATATTGTGTTTTGATATGAAAATGAGATATATCTCTGCATTAAGTTCACAAAAACTTAGATATGAGGGCATTTTGAATGCTACCTGGATGTATTCTTTGTGTTCTCTCAACTTCCTGAAGATAGTTTTGCTCAGTAGAATTTATGTTTGTCTAGACTATGGTTGTACTATTTGAGGCTTATGCTTGGGCCGCTGTCTGGGCAGCTGGGGGATGATTACAGAGCTCATGGAGATCTGAAATAATTTGGTGATTCTATGTTCACATAGTTTTTCACTTTGTGGGTAGTGAAGGTTGGTGCAATTCACTTCATAAACTGACAATAAACTGAAAATAATTGTAAAGGCTGGTCAGCCTGGGTCATTGCTTAGTTGTGGGGTTACTGTATTGAAGTTTTAACTTCATTGCTTGGTTCCTTCTTGCATTAAATGACCTTGTTTCTTAGGATTGAATTTAGAAGAACATGTTATTTATTTAGGCAGTGAAGCATTGAAATTATTTATTATTTTACCTTCTGGTTAATTGTTATTTTATTTATTTATTTTAATTGAAACCTGGATTTCTACCATATGCTGGGGCACTCATTTTTTTTGGTTAGTTTGACACATCCATTTTAGTTCAACATTTGTTTATGATTGTGGATGCCAAGCACAGGCTCTGTATGTTCCTTTCTAATTTAATGTCAACATTTCATGAATTTTGAATATGGTATCCTCTATCAACTGCATTGTAAACTTTGGGCATCCTTACCAAGATTAGGCAATGTGCAATCCTGTATTGTACTAGCAATATACGTGACTGCCAATACCCTTTTATCCTTGTGGTAAACATACAATCAATATTTTTGTAATGTGTTTGTGGGAAGACGTTGGAATCCATTTTGTATTGTATAGTTTTGGGGCAACTGTATTAAACGCAATTTCGTAGGATGGCATATGTGACAGTATAATTTTGTAAAAATGATAGTTCTAGAATTGGTTTTGATAAAGTGCAATTGATACGTTGTTTATGGTAAATACTTGAGCCTACATAGAGAGTCTTAGTTGTGTGCTATTGGGTGCAAGTTCCTAATAGCATTAGTTTTACATAATTTGCTTCTTTAGCTCTTTGGCAACGTGTTCTCCATTATCCTTCCATTGCAAGAGTAAATAAAGTTAGCAAATTTTATGGTTAAGAGGCAGACTGCTTATTGGAAATCTAAGGTTCTGTATTATTGTGACCAATATGAAGATAAGGTTCATGTACTTACCTATTTAGTATTTTTCCATTGCCTGCATGAAGTTGAGGCACATGCACTAAATCCAATTCACTTCTGCATTGGATATTGTATTAGTTATATTATATAAGTATGGAGAAAAAATCTTAGGAACTGTTGTTCCAACTCTAATTTATAGTTAACTTGCACAGATAGCAAATTTTTGTTTATCAAGCCCTTGACCTCCGCAGTTCACATTTTTTATTGTATAGTTATGATATTATAATTTGTTAATAAGGTCCTCCGAAATGCTATGAAATTATAGAGTGCTTGGAAGAGGCCAAGTCAATCCCAAATTAGGAAATGTTATTTAAAAATTTGTTAAGTAGTTCAAAACTTGCCAATCAAATGCAAACTGCTAATAGGCAAGCTGAAAAATACTTGAATTTTACATTTTATGTTTCTTTATTACAATTTAATTTGAAAAGGTAAAAGACATTGAGCCTTTCTAAATTGTGAATTGGGCCAGATGTTTAGAATCTAAATTCATCAACATAAGCATGGACAGTTGAAGTTAACTGTTACCTAAAATCCATAGAAATAGCATTACAGTGAACTTTTTTTTTAAGTCAACTCCTCTTAGGACCATAGGAATAACTATGGCCCATTAAAGAAATTGTCTATGTGAAGTTAACCCGGCTTTGCCTACTTTGGTTAGAAAAACATTTCCAGCCAACTAACATCTATAGCTCTTTGAAAAAAAAAATAGCTACCAAATCTGTAGTCTACTTCAATAAGAAATCTCTCTTCCATCTTCCATATTTGCAGCATATGTGAAGTTTGTTTGAGTTCCTTTTCAATTAATTTATACCCAAGTATTCTGACCAGAAGGCTGTGAAAGATAAACCTGTTCTTTTCTGGATTGCTTTGACTCCCAAACTTGGTAAAAACCTTTTTGTAAAAGTAGCTTTGATTTTTAGGCCAAGGGCCGTTGACAGTCGTAAATAGATCAAAAAATCTGTCAAGAAATATTCTGCAGGTTTAAATTGACATTTGCATGAACTTCTCACATTACAACTCATCCTGGCTTATTTTACCCAACTGTCAAAAGTGCAATTTGCAGCAGCACTTGATGGTTGTGGACATTACAAAATTCTGTCAGCTGGAGTGGTCGATGGACATAACAGAATGTTTGGTGAAGATTGAGTAACCTACCAACTTAATCAATCCATCACAATATTGCAAATGCCTGTAACTATTCTGATGGCTGTTGGGAGGGAACCTGTTCAGTCATAGGCTTGATAGGTTGTCTAATTTGATTGATCTTTTGCACTATTTTCTCAGGGTTTGTCCCCATTTCTGCCCATTGGCAATGATGGTGGCTGAGTGCAGCTCATTTTTTATGCCGACAATGGTGAGGATTTTGAGCCCCCAAAGATTGTGTCCACAGAGAATGATGGATGCAGACAATGTGCCATTTGTGTCCTCCTCTACTATGAGTCCCTTGCTTTACAACCCTAGATTTCCTTACTTTGTTTGCATGGCATGGACCAATGCGTTGCATATGATGGCCACTGCAATTTCCTTATTTTGTTTGATGACAGATTATCAGAGATGCACGTCGTAAATCTTCCTTCAAACCTACAAATGGTGAAATATAAGATTAAAATCATTCTTTGTTTTTGTGATATGAGGTAGGCATTCGTGTACAATAAAACATGTCTGTTAATCATGATTTTAATATATAATGGCTGCTGTAAATCATTTAAAATGTGCTATTTAATAGTGAAACTATATATTTCTTGTTGTCAAGTTCTCATTAACCATTTTTGTGAAGTGGTTATTCTTAAACATTTTAGAGTTAAGGTGAGAGTTTTTCACGGTGACGAAGACCTGTGGCTGTTGGTGTAGCTCTACTCTGGCGGAATTCTCTTTAATGTGCACTTCAGATGCATTGGAATGTGATATTTTATTTGACTTTCTGCTTGGATTTTAATATTTGCATTTACTCCTGAGCAGGTGAAGTTTAATGACTCGACCTTTTGTAAATCATTTAAAATGTGCTATTTAATAGTGAAACTATATATTTCTTGTTGTCAAGTTGTCATTAACCATTTTTGTGAAGTGGTTATTGTTAAACATTTTAGAGTTAGGGTGAGAGTTTTTCACGGTGACGAAGACCTGTGGCTGTTGGTGTAGCTCTACCCGGCGGAATTCTCTTTAATGTGCACTTCAGATGCATTGGAATGTGATATTTTATTTGACTTTCTGCTTGGATTTTAATATTTGCATTTACTCCTTTGCAGGTGAAGTTTAATGACTCAACCTTTTTTAACTACAGTTAGTACGTACGTTCAATTTGACTATATTGGTATTGGCCAAAGCAGTCCATACCTACATGCTTAAATTTTGGATTCCATTCATGTCTCTGCAGGAAATCATGTTGCTTACATGTACTCCAAATGTGGAAGAAATTGTTCCATACTTGATGTCATGGAATACCCATGCTCACTGGGTTTACTAAACATGAACATGAAAAGGAGACTGTAAAATGTTTGAACAAATGCAACATGAAGGTGTAGAGCCAGACCTTATACCCTACATTTCATTTCTCTATATGTGCAACCATGCATGGTGGTCTTTACTGTTTTTGGTACATGATTTGTAATGCCTTGAGTAGAGCATTAACCACACATGGTAGGGTTTCTTGGGAATGCAGTGCTTCTTTAGCAGGCAAAATTTTAAATAACAAACGCGAATGGATCTATAGCTTTGTTTTGGCAGAACTTACTTGGCATGTACAGTTTTCATGTTATAAGGGAACTTCAATAGCTCACTGCTAAATTGATTCTGATGTTGGACCACAAAATGCTGTTACATACCTGTTGCTTACCATAATTTTTATTAAATTTGGTTAGTCTAATATTGTGCATATCCAAAAATTGGTAACTATGCCTTTGTCATATGTTAGCCTTTGGTTCCAATCTTCAAATGTCTATTCTTGTGTCCATTCCTCTGATAATCAAAATGATGGGTATTTCTAAGTAAGGGTTTGAGAAGATGGATCAGCTCTTCTCGGTTATACAATAAACCCCCTATACACTAGCATTCACAATATGTGAACATGTGCTGGATGTAAGTGGCCAACTGTTGGATAAACTTGAACTTGCAAGAGGGACAGTGGATTGAAAGGTAAGGACAAATTGCAAGGTGAGATATCATCGAGTGCAATTTGCATTTTCTTTAGCCCTATTTATGGTTGTAAGGTGAGGTTTTAATTGAATATTGCCATTCAAAGCTAAATGGTCATAAAAAGAAATGAAAGTTCTCTACACTTGTTTTGCCATACTCTGTATCCTACCCTAAAATCCCAGACAAGTTCTAAAGACTGAAATTTCTCACATACATGCCACATAAGCAAAGAGCTAAAAACTCGGAAAGTCGAGCAGAAGTCAAAGTTGAAAACCATTATAAGACCAGTCCACTTAAATTTCTAATTAATTTATGAAGCTAAGTACAAAGATTCAACCAAAACTGTCGGATGATAAAGCAAAGATTATAAATAGAAATACAAGCCAAGGTGTTGACCATACTGTGGAACACACAAAGACTATCCATAAAGTATCCAAATACAATAAAGGATGCCGACCTACTTGTTGTGCATCGATACATCATGAAAGTACAACATACATCAATGTATATACATCAAGTACAAGACCATGAAGGTCAACATGAAACATAATACCAAATGTCATTGGACAACTATCCATCTGCAAATCCCCGTCTCTTGAGCCGTCAGATGTCTGTCCATCTGCAAATCTCGAGACGAGAGTATAGCTCAAGTGCCCCAACCACTCCCCCCAACCACAGAGTGGTTATCTCCCCTAGTGCTCATCTTGACATGAGAGCGCACCGACCCTGCTTGAGAAGCCTAGCAACCCGTAGCTAGTGGATGGGATAGAATCTGGTGCGGCTGTGAAACTATCTACTTTACACATTTATAAGTAGAACTAAACACAAATGTGGGAGAGAGATAAAATATAAACCAACACATTTAAGAAAACATGTGCAATATATTTTTGGCCAAAGCATAAAAATACCAGATTTCTACTGGAGATAGAAAGAAAACATCATTTTCTACCCTTCTCTGATTTCCCACATTCAACACCATTCCATAAAAATCTTTCTTAACAAAGGAAAATTAAAAAGAACTCATTTATAAGACAATCATGTTTCAATATATAACATCATGCACTCAACAATTTGCCTCCATATGTACATCATTATTCCAGTTTGAATAACTAGCACTTGCACCTAGAAGAGGTGCAATGGTTACGTCGATAGTTGTTATAATAGAGGGTCATTTGTGTTAATTGTGGAAACCTCTTGTGCATCTTTGGGGATGCATCGTCACTAGAGGCGTTGCCACTAGTTGGGTTGGGGATGTTTTTTCTTCCAAAGTCAGTTGTCATGACTCTTGATGTATGTTCCTTTCTTTCAATTACTTGTCTTATTTGAAGAATTTGTGTTGTTTTGCTGGAGTTAGCGTAGAGTTTCTTTTAGTTTATTATCCTTTACATCATATTTATGCATTTCAGTTCATTTGAAGAGAGAGAGAGAGAGAGAGAGAGAGAGAGAGAGACTATACTCTCAAATTTAAATCTGAAAGACTATTTTTCAGCAACTTATAAAAATATTGAAAAATAAATAAATCATAGTAAACATAGCTTACAAAGGCCAGCTTCTTCACACTCCGGTGGCTTATAATAGGGGGCTGAAGGAAGCTGAAATCATTTGAGTTAATTGTGGAAACCTCTTGTGCATCTTCATGTTTTTTCTTCCAATGTCAGTTGTTATGACTCCTGATGTGTGTGTTGGAGTTAGCGTAGAATTTCTTTTCAATGGTCCTTTTAGTTTATTATCCTTAACACCATATTCAAGTTTAATTAAAAAAATGAAATTATAGAATAGGTCTTATGCTTTCATTAATAGAAGTAACTAGACGCACAAAATTTGATCATTTTTTCGTAACCAAACAAGAAATAAAACGTGCACTGTAATATGATTCTATCAAAATAATGAATAAAACTGTTCAATAATTGGAAAAAGTTTACAAGACTATTAATATTAAAGTAAAGTTAATTCTTTTAAATAACAAATTATAAATTCATGAAATAGTATACAAAAGAGCATACATCTAAATTTCGAGTCCCCTTTGCTTAAACTGTGACAAATAGAGGATCTAATAAAAATTATGCAGATATAACAACTCTATGACAAAGAATACATTTGAGACAGAAATAATCAATTTTTTTTGTGATCAATAGATGGGAGATTGAATTTGTATAGATCATCCCAGATTCAAACCTGAGAAATTAATGGCACCACAATCATAACATTACTAATTAATATGATCAAAGATACAATCCTTTATTACATATAAAGATATACAAAACCAAAAAAGTAGAATTATATAGGCATGGTGGACCTAAAAATTCAGCCTATGACTAGAGAAATTCCAATTGCAATAAGGAATATACACGAGTGCAAAGAAAATAATGGTATGTATAAAAATAGATAGTCCACTGGTCTGACAGTTGCAGAACTCTATAAATCGGCCCTTGGCAGGAATTTGAAACAGCAGCCCAGGCGATAGCACTACTAATAGAATCGTTCCAATTATCTCTGGTGCCCAATCATGTCCCATTTCTTCTCCTTTTCTTCTTCTTCTTCTTCTCTGCACACAAAAACTAAGTCTAATATATTAATGTGAAGGCAAACTGTGTATGAGACGAGCCGGCAAAACGTATCTTTGAAAAAATTGTCCTGCATTGGATTAGTGTTCATACAACATAAGATTTATTCAGTATTTGAAACATATCCATTGATAGGTAACAATCCAACTTAACTAATACCAGAAAGATGCCGAGTGAATTCCAATCCATTAGAAGTTACTCTTGAAAATGTACTCTAGTAAAGAATACCAGAACATATTCACATTACTTGTTCAATTCAACGAATTATACATAATAATAATGCGAAAAATGTCATTCAAACAGAGCACAACTGTCAAAACTGAACCTCAAGAAACACCTTATGCGTATGTTTAAATAGGTTGAAAACCTGGTGCAGTTACTGCCAGGATTGACAATACAAGAAAATAGATCTTATTTCTACTCAAAATTACATCCTTGTACACAGTCCACCTGCATCATTAACTAGTAGCATGAAGGTTCACACTCTAAACTACATAATAAGAAGAGCCAATGTAAAAGATGATTAATGGAGTCTCCCACAACTAGAACATTCCCATACGCTCCCACCAACCTTCATGAAAGGTACCAAAAGAAAGTATAATTGTTAAAACTGAGAAGAGCTTTACACCATTAATGGAGAAGCATAATCAAGATCTAGACTAAAAAATACTTGCAAAAATCATCTCTATCTACTGGTACCAAGGGACAATTATCACACTAGCAGCATACCATCATTTCAAATACAAATGAAATCTAAAATCAATTAAACAATACAGATAATCGTTTTCCCTTCTTTAATGCCCACTACATTGTAACTGTTTTGTAACTGAGTGGGCTGTTCATGCCGAAAATAAACATGTTTTTTAATTCATCAATGTATCCACTTTATCGGATAAAATGTATGATAAGATTTTACAAGTAAAATGCATGATCGAATTTTTTTCCTGGTATAAGACAATTTATCAGCACTGACACTTTTCCGTCAATGGCTGATGCCCACAGTAAAGCCTATCGGCTTAATAACAATTATAAGCTTTCTATACATTTTTTTTCAAATTGTTGTTGATATACGTCAGAAATAAAGGAAAATTGTTTTCAAGCATCTCTTACCCAAGTCCCCACATGGCTGCAATTTCTGCTTAATTTTAAGCTTTAAGAGTGTTCCAAATTTTTAATTCTGAATTCAAAAATTAATTTATAAGAGAAAAGATGCCGATACGCTGTAAGCCCAAACTCACATTTTTAAATAGAGTTTTAAACTTACATATATGAATCTGATATAATTCTTTAAAAAAGGGTTCAATCAGAGAAATTTGGTGGTGATGAGTAATCAGAAGGAATTTACTGACTGAACCTTTGTTCGCTATATATCTGAAAGGCATGGAAGGCAGGATTTGAGTCTTTTTTGTTCAACACATCGCACCTTCCCTCGTTCGTTTTCATCGATATGTGTGAGAAGAATGACGCCTATTCGGTAAGAAGTTATTGGCATGGCAACAGAAAAATAATAAGGGAAAACATTCTAATAAAACCAAATCCTATTTATTCCATCCCCTAGTCATCCCCACACTATATTCAACTATAAAATGTCACAATCTTTCTATTGGTTGGGCCAAATCAATTTATCTTTAGTTCCTGTCACAGGCACGTAAACTATTGCATTCATTTAGTTTTGAAATGCAATTAATCTGACCAATCAGATTTCAAGATTTTTTAAGTCTATTTCTGTTTTGTAAAGTTTGATAAGTTCAACATATTTAAAAAATCTAAATAATGCTATTTATTTATAATTCTATTGACTCTGAACAAAAAAGGCAATGAGAAAATTCACATTTTAAAAGCTTAATTAAAAGAAAATTAAAAAAGCACATGTAGTCATTTATTGGCAACATTAAAAAGCATGTCATGTCATTTGTACTAAATGTACATTATAAATGTATTAAACTATATAATATAATGATATATTTTATATTCAACTACTTTTAGCATTTAAGATTTTAAAATTCTTACATATCTTTTGTACTTAACTATAGTTTTTAAAAACAATTAATTTTAATTGTTTATTTTAAAAAATTTAAATTTTTAACTCTTTATCTTAGAATAAATGTTTAATATAATTTATAAAATAATTTATTTTGATCATTTTTCTTTTGTCCTATTTACTATTTTGTTATGTTATATTATTAAAATAATAAATATAAGATATTAATAGGTAAATATATATTTATATTTTTAATAATAATTTATTTTTTTGTCCTATTTACTATTTTTTCTAAAGTATACATATGAAAATTTAAAGTTACAAAATCATCAAAATTATTTTTCTTTTCATTAAAGTTACTTTTTATATAGGAATAGAAGATCATATTTTCATTTATAATATGAATGTACAACTTCAAAACTGAGAACAAAACTGTCCCATATATTATATCATCTATTATAATGTTTTAGCTAAATACATTTATTGCTTTTAAAACTAAGATTCATTTACATTTATTCTATTTTCATAATAATTTAAATTTTATAATAGATTTCCAATGTTCATGTTATGTTGTTTGTCTTAGACTTATGAGAAAATGATTTGATTAATATTCTTATTTAAAAGTTTATTTTTTGTTTTCCTTTTCATTTTAGTCTTTCAATTCTTGCATCACGTCAAGATTTCCATCCTTACAAATTTGTTCATACTCAAAATCACAACTCTATAATTCTAGAGTAAGTATTCAAACTCTAGACTTGGGGATTTACATAAAACAGAAAAGTAAGTGTGCATCTTTTGA
>MU226414.1:1498466-1513047 GCA_018584345.1 Thuja plicata
TGATCTTTGGCTTAGGTCTTGAAACCTTCCTTCTAAACACACAAGCTCTGATACCAATTGTTAGTAATAACTAAGAGGGGGGGGGGGGTGAATCAGTGGCCTCAAAGATTAATCCTTAATTCAACCCTTCAAAACTTATAACCATAAGTTATTTCTGAAGTTATCTTCTATCCTACAAGATGAATGCCTTGAATAACTTATATCAATTTACTACTTGTCAGATTGCTCTGTTAAACCTTCTTCTTAATGTTTACCAATAAGCAGTCATCTATTTACCAAAATACAGTATATATGCAGAGTATACCGATATATCTAGAATTAATTATGTAATATACAAAATAGTAAAGAAATGAATCATACACACATAACACATGGATTTTAACGTGGAAACCCTGTTAAGGGAAAAAACCACTGGGACCGGTACCCCAAATTTTCACTCTTCTGAAGTGAGCCCTGTTAAGAGCCAACCCTGTTAAAGGTTACAAACACACTCTTAGGTGTGACCTTGTTAGAGGATTTTATACATAGAGGTTGTCACTTAGTATCAGGAATCTAATATTGCCATCCTTGAATCAACCTCTCTCTTAGACTGTCAATAGGCATCGGGTATATCCAATGCTAATTTCATGAATCAACCTTTTTGGCACTCCTTGGGATGTACCTCAATATATAGAAGACTGTTAAGTCCTGCTCGGTTAAGAGACTTGATGCTTCAATGGTCAAACTGAAACATTAGGACCTGTTCATATTGCAACTTAAATTGCAGATTTTTAGATCTATTTAAGTACATTACCTCTCTGACCAATGTATCGAATCAATCCTTGTGCTCCATAATTTTTGCTCTGTGATGTTGTGCTCACTATTCATCGGTGTTTGCAGAATTCCTTAGCTCTTCCTTCAACTTGTTTGATTAGCACTGCATGAAGTTGTTCTTCATCAGTTTCTCTTCAACATCCTCTTTTTATTCACTCCTGTTAATCCCATTCGTAAATGAATTAAGCTTGTCTCTTATATAGACATAATATTCATTGTTTCTTGATTTCTTGATTCTTGGTGTGAAAAACAATCCAGACAATTAGATTTAAAGCATAACTCATGATTTGTCTCATAGATATCGTCTTGCCAACTATACAAATCAGCTTTAAATCAATCACTTATCTTTGGTCGAATAAAACAAAGTAGACAACCAGTTAAGTCTATGTTTAGCTCTGCCAGCTAGATATTTTGTCATTTTCTAAACTCTCTCTTCTATCGGTCACCATTGCAGTTAGTTGTCAGTGAAAACTGACAGTTCCGTCGGTGAGACTCTAGTTAGCTTCGTGATCTCTGTCCGTCGGGCATCATTGGAATTTCACTCGTCGGGCAACACTGTCTTTAGCTTGTCGGGAAACCTTATGACTTTGCTCGTCAGCCATCCTGTGGTTTTTCTTCGTCAAGAAACACTATACTTCTGTTCATCAGGTATCATTGTGACTGTTCTTCTTTTCTTTGTCCATCAGTGTGCACTCCGTCGGTGTTGTTTGTCACTTAGTGAATACTTGAATTTTATTCATTGCTGAAAGCATAACCTTTGTTCCTTTGGTTTTCTGAAGTATTTAGCATTATGTACATGACTGTACAAATAATATCAAGTTGACATCAATGAAAACACAATACATTAACTAATTTAATGCCTTGCATTATCTTTAACTTAACATTGTCAAACATTCAATCAGTTACATGTCATCACACCATATGTTCACATGACCTTTTAGCTTTGTCTTTGCAAACCAAACTCTATCAGGATCTTCAAATTCTTTATACTCAAAGTATTCATCCAACTCATTAATCCAATTGATCAACTCTTCTGGCCTAAGGCTTCCAGCAAATGTAGAAACTTCAATCTTAGGTCTTTTCCCAATTTTAGACATAGCTCTCAGAAATCTAGCCTCCTTTGGATCTCTAACATCATCTTCAGCTTCTTCGAAATGATCTTCTTCATCAAATTCTTCATCAGTATTTCAGTTTTCTCTAGACACATTCTTTCTTTGTAACTCCTCTCGCAGATCTTGCACTTGCTTCTGCAAAGCTCAAAAAATCTTCAAGATTGAATTCCTCCTTAGGTTCTTCCTATGTGATCTCATGAGTTTTCTTCAGAGGCATCTTCACTCCACAAATCTCTAGCAATTTGAAATCTAACTCCTTCTCCAACGACTGAAACTCTGCTCTGATACCACCTGATGCAATCAAGGATGGAGGATCCAATGAAGGATTGTCCAAACTTGCAACCATTAACCATAATAGCGGAAACAACCAAATACACAGAAATATAATCAACATTCAGTTCTCTATTTTCATAGATAATCAATTACATCTAACATGTTGGGCTGTAAGGCCTTCCCGGTTATGACCAAATACAAAGATATTACTCAAGATCAACTTCAGATCTTCTTTAAGACATACAAATCTTGATCTAGATTCTCAGATCCAACACTTCGATCTTCTCCCTCAATCTGATTCCCTAAGCCAAGAAAAAATACAACTTAAATACAAAAGGCAACCAAAAGGTTGGCCTACAATAAAAAACATTGGAGAAAACCCCCAACCCTGATTTAGGTCCACACAATCCCCAATGAGAGACCCCACATTAATTACGCCACGAAAGTTAAATTCAGAAGTCAGCCAGATCAGGATAAAAAAATTAGGAAGAGATCACTGAGCAACAAAAACCACTCGGTAAAAGCATACCCGAGCAACAGAAACCAACATACACCGAGACCCGTTGGTAAAGAAAGATAGAAAGAGTACCCAAGAAACAAGGTAATTGAGCACTTCACCAAGCAGTCTCCAAACAAGCTTAAAGAACAAAAGCAAACATATTTTTGTTTGATACATGATTTCCAAGGATCCTAGGATGCTCCTGCATCAGAAACCCTGCACCCAAGTCAAGAGCATTTCCCTGGATGGGTCCCCCTCCACATCCCTAGGTTTCAGCAAAGCCCCCGACATAGCATCAGGGGGTTTGTATATCTACCCAAAGGCCTCCATGCTATCCTTTCCCCTATTAGTAGACTATTCTGTAGTAGGGGAAGGGTTCCCGCCTACAACAGAATTCAAATTTTGAATCTGCCCAATCTCTTTCCCGCTCTCTCTCACACTCACCATGAAGATAGTAAAGCTTTCAGATGTTTAAGAACCATAACTGAAATTATTCTATGAATTGAGAAAACATAAAAAATAAACAACCTGGAAGTTTAGTGGTGAAAAGTGCAGAGGCTTTGACCCTTCAAAACCTTCAGAGTTCCTTTCTCTGTTCTCGCCGATGTGTTCCTTTCTCCTTTCCAAGTTATTTTGTGTGCCTTATTTTTCAATCTATTGCATTTGTGGGTTTTTATTCATTTTATTTTGGTTACCTCCACCTGCCAAGAGTCTCTCATGCCATTGAAATAACATGCACATTGAGTTTATTAAAAGTCTCATCCCTTCCAATCAATGCCACTCTTTGTTCTCAATGACATCAGACTCCCTGTTAGAAGATTTTTGTGATTGAAAAAAAATTTAAATATCTTAAATTTTTAGGTGGAGACATATGTTGGATATAAAACAATTGAACCACTAAGCAATGTTTTGGAGATCAATTTAAACTATTTATTCTCTCTCTAATTTATTCCAATTTTATGCTTATATCATATAGAAAAATAAAAGATAATATTTATTTAAACACTTAATCTTATCAAAATATAGTTTTACACATTTAGATCATACAAAAAGAAATTATTTTATCATTTGAAATTTTGATCACGCACATACACTTTTGAGATAAGGTAAGCAATAAAATTCTTTATTCTACCAAAAAACATAAAAATTATGTGGTGTGTGCAAAAACCAGATTATCCGACCAACCATTACTGAGGATATAGCCTCCTCTACCTCAACCACACTCCCGCCTCCATCCTATGAAACAAACTCAACCACTCGATTGATCATCAATAGGTTAGTCCCATAAACATTTTAATTGAATTAAATAACATCATATTTCATAGCAAATTTACATAATTTAACATCATAATCCATGCAATTGATTAAAGTAAACCAACATAATTCCACATTATGTCATTACAAAATAGACATCATTATAACATGACATCAACACAAGTTTATCAAAAGTCAAAATCAACCATAAAGTAATGACTAACATATCTAATATAATATCAAGAACATATCGACTTAGGTCAAGAGATATCCGACCAAGTCAACGAAAGTTCAAGTGTGCATAAAAATCCTGAAAAATAGAAGTCTACTAGGTCGAGTTGTGACACCCCTCCCGATTAGGAAGAGACATCGACATGATGTCTTATGAAAGTACATCAAAATGGTCACACCACACACACAAACATAACATAGCTGAAATAATAGATAATTGTCTAATCAAATAACTACACATAAGATGTAATGTTTTATAACATTTATGACAAATGAAAAGCCTGCATGGAGATTGAAGGGAACTCTACACCATGCATTATGGAGGCATGTTTATTGTTTTGAAATCATGAGATGATGAACCACATAAAAATAAAAAAACATTAAAAGTTCTTAACACAACAAGTGTTTTTGATTTACAAAAGAATGTTAAGTCTACTCTGTTAAGACATTTTGATCACTGCTACAATTGTTAGAGAGTAACAATGGATTGACCTATTTTGATAAGCAACTGTCTTTGCTGATTCAGATCTTTGCTCCAGATTTGATTACTTGATCCACACTGATTGAATATTTTGTTGTAGCCTTGTATGTTTTGTATTCAATCAGAATCGCATCTGATTTTGCCTTCACTCTTCATAACACAAAACATAAATCTTCACACACAATCTCACACTTTGATCCAAACTTGACCTTATATATATAGTAAGCCTTGTCAAGTCGGCCTTAATATACTTTCAAATAAATAATAAAACTCATGTTTGTCGACTTCATACAATCAATTATCCATAAAATATAAACTGTTGTTAGTCGGCTGACACTAACATTTAACTATGGAGACTGCTGCCACCACCGCTAGGGCTCCCGAGTCTGCTGTTGCCACCGCTAGGGCTTCTCCTGTTGTGAAGCCTCCTGCTGATGCAATTTCTCCCGAGGATGATCGTGTGGCTGCCTCATTGGTGACTATGGAAAAATCTACTGCATTTCCACCTGTTGCTAAGGTTGTTGCTCATGTTTCTGCCTCTTTGCTAACTATGGCTCTTGCTAGGAATAAGGTGGAGGCTTCTGCCCGAGCGGCACCTGCTCCTAGGTGGCTTAGGGTTCTCTCATCGGTGGCTAGGGATTTTGCTCCTCTAGTGCCTACTGTGGATATTCCTACTGCTGGGAGCTCCTCTTTGTGAAAGTTTTCTGCCACCAAGCTGTCTTTAGCTTCTGGAGATAGAGTTGCTACTCCTTTCCCTCTCTCTAACCCTCTTGTCCTCCCTCTAGGAGGAGAGGTTGTGGAAGCCATTGATCATGCTTCCTCAGTTCTCGAGGAACATGGTCTTATTTGTAGATTTAAGGGTATTTGGATGAGTCTTCCAGATCATTCCTAGATTTCTCGTCATTGGGAACCAATCATTTCTAAAACTGTTCACATTTTTCCAATGGCAAGGGGTTTTTTCATTGCCAAGTTCGAGATGGCTGCTGATAGGAAAGTGATACTATGTGATCATTTTTTTAGCTGGAACACCCAGAGCATGCTCACGATGAAACCTTGGCATCCTGCCTTTGATGCTTCTACTAATTCTTTCTCCAAGGTTCCTACTTGGGTAAGGCTTCCTCATCTCCCTCTTCATTTATGGGTTAACTCTCTTCTTGAGGTTGTGGGTGAGGCTCTAGGGGAATTCTTGATGGTTGATGAGGAATCATACGATATTCTTCACTCAACTTATGCTAGGATCTTGGTTGATTTGGAATCTTCCAATGGTCTACCAGAAAAGATAAAGTTGGTGCATCCTAAAGGGTCATGGATCCAAACTTTGGATTATGAAGGCCTTCCCTTCAGATGCAAGAGATGCTTCAATACTGGTCACTTAGCAGACTAGTGTGGTTTGGAAAAGGTTAAAAAACCTACTTCTTGGTGGAAGGGAGCCACCTCCCAACATTATTTTGTGGTAAAGGATTCTTCTATTAGAATTTTTTCTCAGGTTGTCTCTTCTTCTTAGGAGTTAGATGAGACCAATGTGCCTCTTGGGTTAGCTAATGGATCTTCCCTGGGAGCTGTCCCTTCTCCTTGTACTGTTTATGATGCTCAAGGCTCTGAGGGGAGTGGGGCTTCTGCTCCTCTTATTGGAAATTCCTCGTTGATTTCTTCTGAAATGGTTGCTTCTGAGTCATCTTTCGATGCGGCCTCCTTGGATTCTCCTGGCCCTATCTTGGAACAGCCTCAGGTTTTGGGGGTCCTGAATCTTGTTTCAACTTCTTCGCTGGAAACGACTAAGAATGTGGATGAAGGGTGGACCTCTGTTAAAGGAAAGAAAAATTCAAAATGTTCACCCTCTTTTGATATGTCTCTTCGTTTTCAGAAGGGAAAGAAATAATTGGTTTGGGCTTTCCTTTGCTGGCAGATTTTGCTGCTTGCTGGAAGCTTTTGGGCTGCTGGTTTAAACTGTAATTAATTTTATGTAATGTTTTTTTTTTTTTTTGGTGCTAGATTTATTTTTCTGGTATCTTCCTTTGTATCCAGGTTGAGGGAGCCTATTTTAAAACCCTCGAGGTGGTGTTGTTTTGTCTCATTAGAGAGTGCTTCTTTGAATATCTCTTTTGAATTTTTTGTTCAGGGTTTCGAGGCCCCTTCAAAACCTGTATTTACCTTAATCAAAAACTAAGAAAAAGGTCTATGCAAGTCTTTCGCATCCTCCCAAGTGGTACTGTCAGCAGAGAATTGGTCCCAATCAACCTTATAATACAATACATATTTGTTGTGTACTCTGATGGTACACTGGTCAACAAGGTGGGTAGGCTCCACTAGCACCACCCCCAGATCCTGAACCTGCAATGCACACCAATGTAAGATATGAGATGCATTTAGATGATATGGTTTAAGAAAAGAAATATGAAACACATTATGGATTAGGGATAGAGAGGGTGGTAGAGAAAGTCTATAAGCAAATGGGTTGATAACCTCTAACACATCAAATGGTCCCATATATCTCAGCGTAAGTTTCGATGACTTGCAAAAATAAACTGAGATTTTGTGAGGTCTCACATGCAAGAACACTTTGTCTCCTTCCTAGGATTGTCTGAAAGTATGGTTTTTGGCTGCATAACTCTTCTATCTATCAACTAATTCATTCAACCGACCATGAATTAGAGTCATCTATTCCTCCATCTCTCTCAACATATCAAGACCAATAATGATCATGTCCTCAATTCTATCCCAACTGATAGGAGTGTGTCACTTCCACCCATATAGTGCCTCAAATGGTGTCATTCCCAAAGAAGCATGGTAAAAGTTGTAATATGAAAAATATACTAAGAGGAGGTATTCTTCCCACCCGTACTGCTGATTCATGCAGTACGCACAAAGTAAATATTTGAACACCTTATTTACTCTCTCAGTTTGACCATCCATCAGAGGGTGATAGGCTGTGCTAAAATTCAAACGTGTACCCAAGGAAGAATTCAAGGTTTTCCAAAACCTTGATGTCATTTGTGTGTCTCTGTCATATATGATAGTCTCTGGCACATTGTACAATATGAAAATCTCCTAAACAAACTTCTTGGCCAAAGCTAAAGATCCATCTCTCAAGCTCCCTAAAATAAAGTGAGCTACTTTGGTTAGTTTGTCAACTACAACCAAAATGACATCATATCTGTGTCGTATCATGGATAAACCATGAATAAAATCCACACTGATGACTTTCCATTTGTATTCTAGAATATCATGTGGATATAACAATCCAACTAGGTGGACATGCTCAACCTTGACTCGTTGACATTCTAAGCACTGGGCTATGTAAGTATCATATCACGCTTAAGATTTGGACAAAAGTATATTCATCTCAAATCAACAATCATTTTTTTCACCCCTGGATGACCTGAGTGCAATGCATCTCCTCTAGTACCACCTTTCTCAACCCTGCTTGGTTAGGAATATACATCTTGTTCTGGTATCTCATAATACCATCACCATCAAAAGTGTATCCGTCAAAATAGTAATCAGATGGATCAGTGTGTAAATTTGATTTTACCAGATCATAATGATCATCACCTAGAATATTCTATAACACATACTCTCTCAAACGAGTCCTATAAGTAGAGATAACAAAAATTGTGCCTCCTTTTGCTAAGAGCATCTGCCACTCTATTCTCCTTCCCCTTAATGTACTCAATGCCAAATTCATACTCACTCAAAAGATCTAACGATTGTCTCTATCTGGTATTGAGATTAGGCTATGTGAAGATATACCTCAATCCCATGTGATCCATTTTCAGCTCAAAAGGCTTACCCAACAGGTAATGCCTCCAAATCATTAAAGCATGGACAATTGTAGCCAAATCTAAGCCATGTGGTGCATAGTTTATCTCATATTGTTTCAACTTTCATGACTCATAAGCCACAACTTTTCCATCCTGTATCAGTACACCTTCGATACCTTCAGTTGAAGCATCTATAATCATTGTGATGTGTCCATTTGGATCTGGTATGGTCAAGATAGGAGCAGATGTGAGTTTCTATTTCAACAATTTGAAATCTCTCTCACATACATTGGTCCACTCATATATTTTACCTTTTCTCTGAAGGGATGTAATAGGAGCTGCAAATTTAGAGAATCCCTCCAAAAATTTCCTGTAATATCCAACAAGTCCCATGAAGCTTCTTACTTCGCTCACATTATGTGGAGCTGGCCACTCAAGAATGGATTTAATCTTTGCAGGGTCTACTGCAATTCTATTTGTAGAAATGATGTGACCAAATAGTGTATCTCTTTTTGATAGAAAGAACACTTTGATAACTTACCAAAAAGTTTCTTGTTTCTTATACGTTGTAAGACTATACGCAAGTGTTCTTCATGCTCCTCCACATTCTTGGAATAAATCAATATATCAGAAATAAATATCTCCACAAATTTATCCAGACAATCAATGAACAAACTGTTCATAAAGTTCATAAAAGCTACAGGAGCATTCGTCAAACTAAAAGTTAGGAAAACAAATTCATAATTCCCATACCTTGTTCTGAAAGCAGTTTTAGCTATGTCTTCCTCCTTGATCTGGAGCTGATGATATCTAGATCACAAATCAATCTTGGAGAACACAATTGCTCCTTTCATCTGATCGAATAGTTCATCTATCCAAGGGAGAGGGTATATGTTCTTAATGGTTAGCTTATTAAGAATTCTATAATCTATGCACAGTCGTAAGGTACCATCCTTCTTCATGAAGATCAATGGAGATCCCCATGGTGATACACTAGGGCATAGGCACCCTTTTATCCAAAATTTCTCATAACTACACCTTCAGTTCATACATCTATGTATTATTCATTGTGTATGGAGCCTTGGATTGTGGCTCGGTTCTAGGTATTAGATCAATGGAGAAATCAAACTCCCTCTTTAGAGGTAATTCAGGTAATTCCTCCGGAAAGACATCCCGGAACTCCTTTTGTATATGATAATCATCCAAACTGGGAGGAGTGTCAATATCCTTAACATATGCTACATACATCATGTACCCCTTCCTTTTTTTCCTTTTTCAACTGCATAGCAAAAATCTGTCTAAGCTCAATGTGTCTTTTCATGCCACTAACTATTGCACGTTTCCTTGCATCATCAAGGCATTCAACAAAATCATTTCTACAATTTACTATTGCCTTATGTTCAGTTAACCAGTTGATGCAAAAAATGACATCATAGGAGCCCAATGGGGCTACATAAAGGTTTACTCTTATGTTTCCATGTCCTTGGATAATGAAGATTATGTCTTTTAAATCTACTCTTAAGTTTCCATGTCCTTGGATAATGAAGATGCCACAAACCAATTAGGAACATACTCGATCATAGTAGAGGTGACAAGTAAGGAACCAATGGAAACAAAATTTGAACAAGCTCCAAAGAAAAAGATGAATTTACAACATTGGTGCCACAAATATAATCAAATAGGAAATATACCTTTGAAAACTAAGTGAGAGTCTCCAAACTTGAAGAATCGGTTACATAAGCATTAATCTGGAGACTCCATCTACAAATCCTAATTCTCGAGTTGAGATCACACATTCATCTTTTGTTGGTGATTCCTTAAATTCATTTCAAGATATATCTATTTGTTTTCCTAATTGGGATTCCTATTTTCCAAACATTGGCTCCTTGTTTGCGGAGTCTCACATTTTAGATTTGGAGAACAAATTTGAGGAGATTTCTCTGATGCAATGTTAGAGTTGTAGGTGAATCTAAAACACCCCTAAGATCAAAGAAAGACAAAGATAAATACTACAAGATAATGACAAGAATATTTCATCATAATGAAATAGTGATGATATTGCTGATGGACATGAAAATGTACATAATGAACCTTGCATGTATAAGCAAGGTGAGTGGACAAGACACTAGAAAGTGTCACAAGACTATGTAATGCGCAACCTATCACTCACATAAGGTGTATAAGTGATATTGATTAGACCAATAAAGGTGGAAGATCTACTTGAGGTGGATAAAAGATAACTTGATATAACAATGCCTAAAGTGTAGATGCTCCTAGAAAGTGCATTGCGATTACTAAGTAAACTTAAGTGATAAAGTGTAATTATGACTTAGGTAAGGTTATCACTAGGTAAAACACCTTAATTAAAAAACCACTATTCAATTGATTATACTTTGTGCAACAATAGAAAAACATTATGGAAGTTAATTCAAAAGGAAAGCTTTTTCTCATTAATGGATAGCTGATAAATTAAAAATATGCGAAAGTACTATAAGTCAAAATAGGTATGAACCTTGAATTCCTCTACTGATATGTGTACTCAACTCTTAGACCATTCTAGTTTGACTCCATGCTTTAATTTCACCCGATAAGTACTATTTGCATTTAATTTTTCCATTTTGGCAGAGAAATTTGAAGGTTTGACATGTGAAATTAGACCTAAAATCAAGATACTATGACTCTCCTTAAGTTCCTGCCAAGTCTCTCTTTAGTGTTTTTTATACACTGATAATCTTTACCTAGTAGAACATATGATCTTTCTACCTATTTGGTAGATAGTTATGTTATTTTTCACTTTGTTGCACTAGGTCCATTATTCCACTACATGACATTGTTCTCTAAGTATGTCTTTTAATAGAATTTGTTGTCTTGACGGGTATTGGGATGAGTAGAGTGACTAGTTCCATATCAACCATATGAAATATACCTCATCATTTTTTTGTGACTATCTAAGGTTCCACTCTTCTGTCTAGATAGTATGTGAAAGGATGACATCAACGTGAGTGGTTCTAATGGAGGGACATGTTATCACTATGTCTCTCTACCACTTGTAGAGTTATAGGGGAGATTGGTGTTTAGCTTCCATTTCATCACTATTAATCAAACAAAACTAATTTATCTTTCATTTTCTACCCACTGGCTCACCTTCATCTATTATTATCAAAGCCTCTGTGCTAGCTCTGGTGGATTATGACACCATTTCATCCTTCGGAATTTAGTTCCATTGAAAAACATCTTTCCTTTAGGGAAAATGTAGGAGATTTGGCATATTGGATCGTAACGGATTATAAGTCCACTAAGAACTTTTAGACTAGATAAATTTTACTATGCCAATTCAGATTAGTGCCCCATCACTTGTGACTTCCAAAAGCTTATTGGTAGTAGAAGATGAAAGAGAGAGGTGAGAAAGGGGAGAGAGAAGTGAGATAGAGAGGAGATCGTTTGCGTGAGGTAGATAGAGAAGAGATGGGATATAGAGGGTAGAGTGAACGGTGAGAGAGATAGGTTTAGAGATTAGGGAGAGAGGAGAGAGTGAGATAGAGAGATGGGAGAGAGAGGGAGAGGTAAAGTGACATGAAGAGAGATAGGTCTAGAGATCAAGGGAGGCAAAGAGAGTGAAATAGATTTGATAGAGAGAGAATGATGATAGGAGCTTGGTGATTATTGAAATTTGACTAAGTTTGAGAAATTGTAAGATGTAGAGATTAGGGAAATAGGAGAGAGTGAGATAGAGAAAGATAGAGGGGGTAGACGGAGAGTGATAGGGAAATAGATAGGTCTAGAGGTTTGGGAGACAAAGAGTGTAAGATAGAGAGATAGCAAGAGAATAATGATAGTAGCTTGTTGATTAGTGAATTTTGACTATGTCCTTGAAAAATGATAAGATCTAAAGTTTAGAATCTAAATTATGACTCCAAGAGATTTAAAACCATTCTCAAACATCTTGTAAATATATACATAAAATATAACTTAAAGTATAAGAAAGGTAAAAGACATATTTTAAAAGTTAGTTATACTCAAATGTTACATTTTATTTATGTACCTTGATTAAAAAAATTTGAGGGGAAGACAAAGAACTAACATTCAAAAAGTAATATACAAAATACATACCTATTTTTCTTATTAAGCAAAAACACGTACATGTTTCTTTCACATAAAA
Organism: Thuja plicata; assembly: GCA_018584345.1. NCBI lineage: Eukaryota > Viridiplantae > Streptophyta > Pinopsida > Cupressales > Cupressaceae > Thuja > Thuja plicata. The sequence continues at coordinate 1,511,050 of MU226414.1, forward strand.
AATATACATATTTTTTTATTTAAATAACACACGTGTTTTGGCTTGTACTTAGGCTTGGCTAACAAGCCTTAAGCTTGGAAGGTTCATTTGCCTCATTTTGACATGATTTTTTCTTCCATTATTATTTGTCAACTTTCTCATCATTAGGTTTACACATTATATATCAAGTCTTAGTAAAATTACCACAATAATTTCACATGTATTCTAAGCTTTCTGACCATATATATTTTTAGATTTGAACTACATTAACATATTTATTTTCAACTTCTTTTACTAATGTTTCCATAGTTATCAGAAACATATGTGTAGTATTTTTTAAATAACTTTTGACCTACTTGTCTAAATTTTAAATAAATTATATAATATTGTTCTACACTTCATTCTTTACACATTAATTTTTTAGAATTATTTTTGAGCTATTTATATGACGTGCACACTTTTTTGATCTAATTTTTCAGGATGTTTCCACTTTGAAATTTAAAATACAAAATTACAAAACAATATACAACTTTTAGTGCTCACTCTTAACTATGTTCCTACCAATGGATTTCTAAAAATACCCAATGCAACTAAAACGACCAGGGGCAGCACACCAGACACTAGTTTACATTTTGCTGAAAAAAATAGGAACACTTTTATGTGCACAAACCATTTGATCCTCTCAATCTTATCTATTTTTTTTAAAAACTTGAGTAGTTTAAAAACAAATTTAGGGTACTACGATTCTTGTTCGTTTAGTATCTTTAAATATTGAATGCACGAGTCTCAAATTACTCCTCCAAGTTGAAGTTTAGCTCATTTTAGAAAAAAATAGCCACTTAAGAGCCCTTTTGCATCCCATCTTGGTGCACTTATCCTTTAATATTGTTCATTATCCATTTAATATTGGTTGTAGCTAGTTAGCTCATACCGCATCACACCTTTCTTGTATATACATTGTATTTGTACGTTGATAAGTAGGATATATTTTTCATTATTTATGCATTATATAATATTGGACCTGATATCAATAATATTATTTGTACATTGTATAACATCTCATTTTTCATTATTGTTCATATTGGTGGAATACCATCTCTATGTTGCTTCTCTTTTGGTTGTGAAGGTTATTTGGTTTCCAAATTGTTCTTCTTGGTTGATAGAACAATACTTCTAACCTTGAAGCCTCATGAGAGGTCGATGTTTCTTGATAGTTCATGTATGTCTTCACTCATGGAGGAAACACATAAAATTGATCATAGAAGTTGAATTGAATACTTGACGTCAAATCTCTTCTTCACTTCCTTAAAGATGCTTGATTACTTTTCTCAATTGGACTGTAAATTGGAACTGAATTCTTGTTGAGAGATGTGGATGTGATGTTCAAATGAGGGGGTGAGATTTGTATTCATATAAAACTTCACAAAATGTTTTGAAATTTTGAAAAATGTTGATATTGGTGAGCACTTTCTCAATCAACAACTTTTTGACTATTAGGGGTTCAAATTTGGTCTCTGAATGGTTAGGCTATGACACTAGTGCCATAGTCCTGAATTTGTAGCTTGTAGTTGGGTCAATGAGCATAAAATTGTCTTGGGATTTTGGATTTGTCCATGGAATAAGAACAATCAGTTATGAATTTGGGGCATGAGGAAAAGCCACCAAAATGAGCCTCAAATAAACATGAAATTATATAGGGATACAATTTATTACATATATACATACATGCCAACAATATGCACATGCACATGCACATGCACACGCACATGCACATGCACACGCACATGTGCATGCACATGCACATGCACATACACATACACATACACATACACATACACATACACATACACATACATGTACATGTACATGTATATATACGTTTAACTAAATTTATTAGTTGTTCACAACTTTATTTATGAGTAATTTAATGAGTTAAAATCATTTTCATCATTCATAATCTCTCTCTCTCTCTCTCTCTCTCTCTCTCTCTCTCTCTCTCTCTCTCTCTCTCTCTCTCTC
>MU226414.1:1513097-1533738 GCA_018584345.1 Thuja plicata
CTCTCTCTCTCTCTCTCTCTCTCTCTCTCTCTCTCTCTCTCTCTCTCTCTCTCTCTCTCTCTCTCTCTCTCTCTCTCTCTCTCTCTCTCTCTCTCTCTCTCCACACACACACACACACACACACACATCTTGGTTTTGTTCAAGGACAACTCCACATTGGCAATTAGCCCTATACACAACTTCCCCTTTGAAAAGTGAGTGGAAATTATATTGGATAACCTTATGTGATATTGTAGTCTCACTATATGTACACATTGAATGTGATTGTCCATGTTTGACATAGTAATTTTTTTTAATTTAATATCATTTAGTTTCTCATTCAAGGGTAGGATATACTAGGAGTTTGAGAAATATCCCATTCATCTAAAACTTGTGTTTAGAATTATGTGTTGTAGTTTTACAAATTTTTATGGTCATTTGACGACTCAAGCAAGAGATAGTAACTTGTGAACAAATAACTCATATTTATATATGAAATTATTATCAAATGCTTTGGCCAAAGTGACATTGTAGTTGTATGCATTGTTAATTCACCATACTCTCTAGATTACACGATAGTCAATGTTTATCAATGGATAGATGGTATCTAGGGTCTACATAACTGACTATATATGATAATGATTATAATTACAATCATTGGGTTATCATATTTGGTTATGATAGTATTGTGAATATCAAAATCTAGCACGCTTGTTGAAGGGTTAGGATAATTTCAAAAGGAAGATGAGCAAGGGACTGCCTAGTTAATGTTTGGAGTTAAATTTCTTAGATGATGCTTTCCCTCCTTATAACTATTACAAATACCATACTTCTTGTACTCTAAAAGACGAGTATGATAGTCTAGATCTTACTTTATTGTATGGAATTGAAGTTTAATTATTTTTTTGGATAATTCCCACCAATATGTATCTAATGGGTCAATAGTCTTAATGTTATATTCTATTACATTATTTTCATTCTCAAACCTAAAAAATGTTGATTTGTACACTTTAATTAAAAAGTATAGTAGTTTTTTAATCAAAATTAAGATTTTTCATGTGAAATTTTATTTCTTTTTATGATATTTGTCGCTATCTTTATTTAATAAATTGCTAACTTTTTAATAGCTTTAAATTAAATGGAATTACATTATAGATGTCATTTTCATTTATAATTCTAGAACTTGGGAAGAACATTTACAACACCTTGGCATGACATTACAAATTCTTGCAACTTATCAAATATGTTCCAAGCACAAAAAGTGCTTCTTTGGTATAATGTACTTGGGCTATGTAAAATCAACTGGCTCCTAAGAGAGTCAAAGGATTTTATGTATTTTTGAGTTTTGTTAGATATTATTGTAAGTTATCAAAGAATATTGAAACACTACTACTCCTTTCACAACTTCATTTAAAAAATATGCCTTTCAATGGACCCCTTTCATAAAATATTCTTTTATGATCCTTAAAATTTTTATGTATACAACTTCAATCATTTCCATGCTTGATTTCTCCTAACCATTTGTAAATGAAAAAAATGGTGTTTTTCTCATGCAAAATGGTCAACCCATTGCGTTTATTACCAAGGCATTATTAGAAAACAATTTGTATGCTCTACTTATAGAAATGAAATGATGGAGATCTTAGGTGTGATTAACAAATGACACCAATATTTAGTAGGTAGACATTATTATATAAACATGAATCATCATAGTTAAATACTTCTTGAAGAAATGAGTATCCGAGCCTTAGTTCAACAATTTAATGGTTCATCAAACTCATGGGGTATGACTATGATATCAATTATGAGAGAAAGGAGACTGCCATTTCTAATGATCTCTCCCGCATATCTAAGGACCATGCCACTCTTTGTTTATTTTTTATGTCCCTTTTTATTAGTTGCATGTTCTCCACCAAGAATGGTTCTTAGACTAGCTAACTCAACTTCTTATTGAGGAACTTTATGTTGACAAGTTATTTTATCCCCCAACCACTCTTGTGATGTGTGACCTCTACTTGATTTAAATAACATCTATTTTTGCATCACAAATTTTCTCTATGTCCTAAGTGTCTTCATGAATTACATGCCTCTACCTCATTTAATTATTTAGGGGTTGTAAAAACTTTGAGTCAATGCATCACAATTTTTTCTTACATGGGCTTAAGAAAGATATCAAGTAGCTTATTGTTGACTATGATAAATGCCAAAATTAGAAGGCTGAAATAATAGGAACTCTAGAATTTCTCCAAACATTTCTCGTTCCTTTTTGACCGTGGATAAATATCTCCACGAATCTCATTGAAGGGCTTCCAAGTCTAGTGGAAAATTTGGCATATTCCTAGTGGTGGGTTACCTCTATAAATATGCCTACTTATGTGCCTTAGTCCACCTCTACACGTCCTCTAGCATAACCTAAATTTCCTCCACTATGGTTGAACCTTGATAGTTTTTAAAATCTTTGTAGCATTGTATCTTCCATCGTCATTGACCATAATGTTTTATTGACAATGATTCGTAGAAAGAAATATTTAGTAAAAAAATAACAAATTTGAAGGTGAGATCTAAATATCATCGTCAAATAGGTGGTAAATTTGAGAATCTAGTCAATGAATACTTGGAAACACATCTTTGATATTTTTCCTCTCAGCAACACCGCCATTGGGTCAAATGGTTCTCTCTTACAAAATGATGGCACACATCTCATATCACACAACCATAAAAATGATTCTACACGAAGTAATTTATGTGTAGAAACCACGATCTCTCCTTTCTTAATTTCATGGTATTTACAGTTCTATTGTATTTTTGATATCTAATATCTATTTCATATATTTATATTATTCGTACAATCTTTAATCTGAGGCAAGAAAAACATCTCAATAGAAGCTTGTGACTATGATTTGTCTCAATCGCTTATTAAGTTTACAAACTCTTGTTACTTCGTGGTTTAACTCTTTGTTTATGTTGATCTTAAATGATACTTTGTGAACTATGGTTATGATACCATTCTACTAATCTTTATTATTAAATACATATGAAACTCTTATTCATCTATTAAACTAACATATATTAAATTCTAGTAATATTGTTTGTGGAGGGTGGAGGAATTTTGGCCTTTTTGGATCCGGGAAAAACAATGCTAAAGTTGGTGTAGCATCAATTGCATTCCAAATCACTTGGACACTTCATGGAGGGAATCTCCCAACACTACGCGCACGTTTTTGTTTTCAATCCAAAATGGGAAGGTTGATGTATATCAACAGTCCTTGTGGTTCTCTGATTCATTCCAAGATGTGGGTGATAAATCTACACCGTCCACAATTTTTTTGGCTAAGTTATTATCACAAGACAGATTCTCTAGATAAGCCTTTTGTTTTCAGCCTTTGTTCTCATCACACAAAACGAATCACAGCAGTTTGTTCTTCAATCCTTTGGCTTCAAACGGCAGATGCTCTTGGTGCACGAAGACTCGTTACATCAATGTGTTTTACTTTTATTCGCATAAACCTCAACTTTATTTTATAATTCAACCGGCAGATTTATATGCTTATTCCATATTTCAACCGGCGGATTTATGCTGATTCCCTGGTTCAACCGGCAGAGATCCATTCCAATGCCATCCTTCGACCGGCACAGTTTTATGCCTTGTGCGAACAAAGATCCAACATTTATTGACTATATCCCTTCACCCATTGTTTTCTATTCCCCATTTGTTTTCATCGTTCCAGCCTGTAGTGCACCAGTCACATCTTCTGCCGGTACATGGATCTACGTGCGATTATATTTATGACATTGCTGATCTTTAAAGTCTTGAAATGGAGTCCTGTTGAATTGCTTGAAGTGGGTTTCAATCAGTCTTTACAATGGCCCTCATTTCAGATGGTTATGATCTGATTGAATTTTTTCACCTAGGAGGAGAACCCATTGCAAGGCCTCAGATTTCTAGGCCAAAAAGACCATTTTTGGAGCTCAATGAATCTGGGTCGTCACCTTCGTCCTCTGAACATGATTGGAGAGAGGGAAAGAAATCTAAGCATGTGAAGCTCTTCAATGGAGGTGATGTGAAAAGTTCTGAGAATAACAGAGCACCCAATTTGTTTGCACCCATAGGAAAAGGAAAAAGAGATCTTTTAGTGAAGCAAAGTAGAAATCTTGTGCAGCAGAAGACGAAGGTTGTTAGAGAAGCAGAGAGATCCCCTGGCCTGCAACTGATCTGTTTGCTTCTCAATTGTGCTTCTGCCATTGCAGAGAACAAGAAAGACATGGCAGAGAATCTGCTGAGGAGACTGTATTCAAGAGTCAGCAAGAGTGGGAATTCAATAGAAAGAGTTGCAGCTCATTTTGCAGAGGCCCTTTCATCCAAATTGAAATCACCCAACACATCTTTATTCAAGAACAGAGTGGTTGCAGGGGACCCAGATCAGTTACAATCTGAAGCCCACATAGCATTTTACAGAGTCTCTCCATTCTATCAATTTGCTCATCTCACAGCAAACCAGGCCTTAATTGAGACTTTTGAGGGGAAAAAACAGGTTCACATAGTTGATTTTGATGTTTCCTTTGGCATTCAATGGTCTACTCTGATTCAGTCCCTGTCTGAGGAAAAAGACATTCCTTCTCTTCGCATAAGTGGGTTTGGAAGAGACATGAATGTGCTGAAAGCCACTGGAATTCGGCTCACTGAATTTGCACACGGTTGTGGATTGTCCTCCTTTAAGTTCCACCCCTTTCTTGAAGATCCCTCAAAAGGAATCTCAATTGAGAGCCTGCAGATCAAAGAGGATGAAACTGTTGCAGTAAACTTGGTTCTGTATTTGAACAAGTTGGCCACCTCTCAGACTCTTCTCTGCAGTAGATTGAGAAGTATTGTGTCTCTGAGGCCTGAAATAGTTGTTGTGGTGGAGCATGAAGCAAGCCAGAGCCCCACAACATTCTTGTCAAGATTCATGGAGTCCCTGCATTACTATGCTGCTCTGTTTGATTCCATGGATGAATGCCTGCCATTGCAGAGTGCAGAGAGGCTTAGAATTGAGACATTTCATCTTGGGGAGCAGATAAAGAACAGTATCAGGGATGATGGTGTTGGGCAAATGATGGGAAGAAGAGAAACACATGATAAGTGGGAGACATGGAAGGGGAGAATGGAGAGAGGAGGATTTGCACAGGTTGGTTTCAGCAGTAGATCTGTCAGTCAAGCAAAGCTTCTTCTGCAGTCAAGGCAGCATTGCAGCTCATTTGAAGGAGGAGGAGGGTTCAAACTTCTGCAGAAAGATTTGGGAAGGACCTTGTCTTTGGCTTGGCAAGATCGCCAATTGATTCTGGCATCTGTTTGGCGTTGTAAAGCTTAGACTTTGAACAATAATTGGCAATGTCTATTCAAATCTTTGAAATATATTTTGACATCAGATTTAAATTACTGGCAAATATACCCAAGATGTGCAATTTCATGGTGAATAGGCACTCATATGGTTATTGGTTTATTGTTATGTTGGTGTAGGGATAAGTTTATAAAATAAAGAAAAGAAAAATAAAAGAGTGCAATTCAACTCCATTATTTATAATTATAGTAGGGAATTTTGTGTGTTAAAGTGATTCTTTATATTGAATTTCATGTTTAGCATATGTTTAGTATTATAATGTATTGATAGACTGTATATTATTATATTTGGTTTCGTTTGTAGCATTTTTCTTGTCTTTATCTGTGTTATTCTTCTTTGTAATCTTATATATTCCTAGTTTGAAACCATATTTTTTATGTATTTCATAAATGGATAGATTTACGATGGATTTGAATTTGAATTATTGGAATAAATGTGCTACATTATCTAAAGAATTTCTTGGAAGTCCTTTTCTCACCTAGTTGGTGAATTTAGGGTTTTTTTTTTTTTTGGTCTTATCTCATATGATTATGAAAAAGTGTTTCATGTCTCACTCTTACCTATATGAAAAAGGGTTCTTTTTAATATTATTCATCTTATATGTATTGCATTGATATTGGCATATACAGTGTTCATCAATTTTCTCTTGTGTGGATGAAATTTTTGTGTTGTAAAGTGTTCATGCGTATGTGGGTTATTTTGGTTACTCCAACAAAGTGATAATTCTTTATCATAAATTTATTTCTTGGTACTCAAGTGAGTGCGAATTTGTGTTGGGCCAAAAAATATGCCCACATGGTAATGAAAATGTTAAAATTTAAACTTAAGAAACTTCAAGCGAAAAATAAAATGGGTTATCTACACAATCTATAAAATATGTTAGATCTACCGTCACCAATAGATTCTAAAGACCCAATATGGATTGCTCATAGTTCAAAAAATCACAGGACTCACGTGGACTTGCGAGTCTAATGGCAAGCCGAGTCGACTTGCCATAGACTCACGAGCTGAGTCCAGGCAAGTCACTGCACATTGAATCACGAGTTATAGAAATTGACTCACGCGAGTTATTGATCGGGACTTACGAGTTATTGACATGGACTCGTGTCACCCAGTCAACACTCACAACCAAGTAATAAAGAGTTTTTTTTCATTTTTTCCCTTATTTTCTCTTTGCTCTTGGTCATAACAGGGTTTTAGGGTGTGGAGAGGTTGAAGACATTGTAGATTTAGAGAGAGGTGCAACAACATAAGCAACAACATTGGTTGACTCTAGTGAGATGGAGTTTGACGAAGACGAGGACTTTGTTGTTGAAGAAGAAGAATTCAACTCTTCCTTTAGATACATCAACACCTATTAGTTCACAACATGAAAAATTAAGTTATATTAGGAGAGGAAAGAGGAGGATGTAGTCTTTAGTTTGTTGTTTTTCACATTTCAACATATCATTATATCTAATTTTGTAAATATTTATAAACTTATGTTGTTGTTATACATTTTAAAGTTTGCAACTATGATGATATTTCATATATCGAGTGTTTGAGATTCATATGACATGTATAATGTATCAGTTTTTGGCTCTTGTGTTCTTTAAATGCATTAATTTGTTTTTGTTTTTATGTACAACTACATTTTTTCCCCTTTTGTCGAGTCCTTTCGCAAGTCCGTGTCCAAGTCCAATTTTTTGGTTTGCTGAATCCATGGCGAGTCCATGACTTTAAACTATGGGATTGCTAATAACATCAATAGTTTTTCGTGATAACCATTAGCAGAAGTTTTCTAATATCACCAAAAATCTTGTTGTATGAAATCCATACAACCATATGAACTATATCCTATCTACACAAGCATACTAAATTTTCTACATCATCAACATATTTTTGACATATTCCTCTATTTGTGTCACTCTAAAATAGTGGCAAATATAGTTTTAATTTTTAAAATTTTTTAAATATATTTATTTGTTGACTATACTTCCTCATGCCAATATCACACATTATCTATGAAGGTAGCCATCAACAAACCATACAACATAGGAATTAAACTAATTGTTGATATACAAACATTTGTGTGGGGTTTTTTGAAGTTCTTTTAGTGGTCACATTATGAGACCTAGTCATATAGGTGATCATGGGCTACTGCACTAGAACATAGCCACAATTCAAATAGTGTACGAAGCCCCTAGTTTTTTTGACCTATGAGGGTTTAAAAATAGTAGTATGTACACACCACCTAGAGCAGCTTGATCTATCATCATCACTCTTGTAGCACTACTCAACACCACTATACTGCAACTCCAACTATGCCACTATTAGGTGGTAAATCTCTACTACATATATGCCACTACACCACTTATGATCATATTAGCTAGTCTAGAGCCACCCATCAACCACCCCCAGCAATTTGAAGGTATCTTTTGTTTATATTTAGAGGGGTTTTTTTAGCGACACATATCTTTCATCCATACTATCACATTTTTTGGCTTCTTATAAGAAAGGAAATATATTTTTTGTAACTCATAACATGGTGTAGACAATGATTCTAGATTTTGATCAAGGTGACTAATTTTCAATACAGAGTTACTTTTTTCCTCCTTTTATGACAAGAATAACTTTTACTCCTTAAGTCAATTTTTTTCTATTTTTTAATTGATCTGTTCGACATGGAAAAGAGATAGACAAATCTAGCTAGTAACTTAATGACTCTTTTCCCCAAAATATTGGGATATAAACAATTCAAATGTGTTATTCTTGACTAACTCCCATCAAAGAGAGTCAAGCAACATAGTTTCTTCCCTTTGTTGCATAGAAGATTGATTGATTGACTTAGATGTGAGCTAATTAGGTTCTAACCTTATGCATTTGAACCTTCACAAGCATAAAAGAAGGGAAAGTGGGTTGTGGATATTTTTGATGTTTCCACCTCCATGGGTAACCAAGTTGGATATGAGATAAAAGTGTGCTCTGAACCTTAAGTGTGTCTAAGATTGTGGCGAGCAATAAATTGCATAAATGTAAATAAGAACCCAACTCAAATGTATTAGAGTGAACCCTAGATAAGGCAATAAGGTGATGTGAATTCAACTCATAAAATAATCAAAAATAATATTACATCAACTATAAAGAGTGAAATAGACTGTCGTTCATGTAAAACAAGTGCTCTTTGACAATATTATTGTTAACTTCTTTAATTTAAAATTTTTCACTATATGTAATATCATTGATGATTGTAATTTGAATTAAATTGTAGTATTGTGATAGTATGACAAAATCAAAATAGAAATAGTAGTCATAATTGAAAAGAAACATGGATACAAATTTAACTATTGATCTTACCATTGGAACTGATTCTTATCTTGTATGTATTTTTTCTCAATGTATTTTTTTCAAAACCATCTTCACTATCCTCGTAACTATTACTAATAGTAGGCTTTCAAAATTGTTCAATAACAAGGAAATTAATCAATTGTCACGAAGATGAGCAAGAGGAATATCGGCAGCGAAAGCAACTGATAGATAAGGTGGCCGTACTTTAATATCAGAATATTCGACATTCCAACCCATCAAAGTTTAATTGGCTTTGGTCTCGACATCAACGCTTAAGATCGTTGACATTAGTTCGGCAGATTCTGTTTGGGAACTAAGATTGAAACTTCTTTCTTCATTTATTCCAGCGGCAGATTGATACCTCTTCCTCCACAATATTCCTCTCCTCTTTTAATTCTATTTTCTTTTGTTTTCACGAGGCAGATTGATACCCTGTCATGTTCTTGGCCGAAAATGGTATCTTCGAAGGATGATAATAACGATTCTTCATTACTAACTTGTCTGTAAATCTCTGTATTCAGCTGTTAAAGGTGGTTTGAGTTAATATAGTGGGTGCCAACTGGAAAGGTTGGCGTTTTCATGGAGTATCACATTGCATGATCTTTCTGAACGTTTTGTGTATCATATGGGTGTTTTCTAATTTCTTAGAAAAATAGTTTCCGCTTCCCCCTCTTCTGATTTAGTTGATATGGATGATTAATTTTCTTGGGCCATGGTTCAAAGGAGGAAGAAAGGTGGTGTAAATTCTTCAAAGAGAGTTTCCACTTCCCCTCTCTTGACTGATTTGGATGATGAGTTTTCTTGGGTCATGGTCGAAAGGAAGAAGGGTGGCGGTGTGAACTCTTGAAAAAGAGTTTCCGCTTCCTTTTTTCTGATTTAATTGACTTGGATGATGAGTTTTCTTGACTTGGATGATGAGTTTTCTTGGGTCATGATTGAAAATGATTGAAAGGATGAAGAAAGGTGGCAGTGTGAATTGTTGAAAAAGAGTTTCAATTTCCTCTTTCTTGATTCACTTGATTTGGATAGCTGGTATAAATTTTAGCTGTCTTATTTTACTTGCAGTAGGCTATACTATTGCATTCAGATTGCACAATTCGTGTTTTCTTGACTTGGATGATGAGTTTTCTTGGGCCATGATTGAAAATGATTGAAAGGATGAAGAAAGGTGATAGTGTGAATTCTTGAAAAAGAGTTTCAATTTCCTCTCTCTTGATTCACTTGATTTGGATAGCTGGTATAAATTTTAGCTGTCTTATTGTACTTGTCATAGGCTATACTATTGCATTCAGATTGCACAATTCGTGAATTAGTTTTCGGCCAATCAACCAATTCTAAGTCAATATTTTTTTGCTATTAGAATATTTCTAATGTTTAAATATTTATTTATGAATTAAATAAATGATAGAAATTACTTATCTCCTTTTTTATTTTTTGATTGGTTCAATTGATTTGGTCTTATAGGAACCCTTTTTTCGCAACTTCAGACAAATTTGTTATTCGAAAAGTTTTAACCATAGTTTGTATTTTTTTTCTTTCCCTTATCTAAGCTTCTAATTCTGGCTTCTATGTGTGTTTAACCTTATGCCTTTTTTTTGCCCTTCATTTATTAAAACAAATTATTGATCAAATTTCACACAAATAAATTTATTGTATTGTATGCCCTCTAATTTCATTGATTTGTTATAAGACAATTTTGACACAAACATATTTATTGTATTTTTAATACAGTGTAAAGTTGTATACTAAACAATTCAATTCAAATTCAAAGGCTGATGTTCAGTTTAAAAGAAAATAGACTCTCAATGTTCTTGAAACTTGAAACATCTATTTTAAAATAGGAAATTTTAGTTATTAAAAACTAATTCAAGATGGAACATAGTTTAAAAAATCAGTTTTTATAAATTTATAAGGGAAATATCTATTTATAAATTGGAATTTTTAGTTATTAGAAACTAATTTAAGATTGGAAGGAATTTCAACTTTTTAAAGATTTATAATAGAAATATCTATTTTAAAATTGGGAAAATTCAAGATAAAATATTTAAATAAAGTTAAATTTTGAAGTTCATTTTTTTGAAAGAGCCTTTTAGAAAGAAATAAACTTCAAAATTTTAAAGATTTGAAATAGAAAAGTGTCTATTTTGATAATTAGTTAGTATGATAGGTTTTTAAATTTTTAAATTTTTTTAGTCTTATATCTATGAATAAAAGTCATTTACAATTTTTAATGGTTTACAATATTTTGGAATAATAATTATAAAATTAAAATTTAAAAGATTTTACAAAGTTGACAATATGGTTTGTAAATTTAAATTATTTACAATTTTCTATGGTTTATATGTTTTAGTTGGTGAATTTTCATTTAAATCTAGAAACATTTAGTAATATTTGAAAATAAACTTTTATAATTTATATAGAAGTTTATATCTATATTATATTTCCATTTGAAAATAATTTTTTATCTAATATAAGTTTATAGCTATAATTTAATACATATAATCATAAACTTAAATTAGAGTTATGATTTTATTATAATCTTACACATATTATAGTTTTGGTTGCACTCAGCATGCATGTGCTAAACCTTATTTCAACCTTCACCTTAACTAGGACCCTAAGATTTAAACACAAATAAAAAGGTATATCCAGACACACATTTAACAGAGAAAGTTTGTAGTTGTGTGCTTAGACTATAATTATACTTCCCTACCATACCATTCGCAACCATCCGCAACAAAAAATAGATTTAGTAACACAAAAAATAAAATAAAATAGTCAATTGGATTTGTTCTTCGAAATCATTTCTAATATCTTAATTGTTGGGGATATTAACACATGTTATAACGACATAGATCTTTATTTTCTTTTTTAATATGTCATAAAATTAGAAGTTTTGAATAGAAATCTTATAGGTACATGGAATGGTGAATTTTTACGAACAAATAGAATAGATTTTTTTTTATATTATGAATGTGTTTCAAAATATTAATAAAAAATTGGAAGTCAAATTTAGAAATATTTCAAATCATTGATTCATAAATGTCTATTTTCCATCCTTTTCAAAGGCTAAATACGACATATTAGCCATCAATATATGATGTTGAGCCAAAAGGCACAAATGGAGAAATGAGAAGATGCCTATTTTCTTGATATTCATTTGTATATTTTTCATTATTTTGGTAATGTATGCTTAAAATTTGATTTATATCCAATAGCAGTTGCAGTGAGGTGAAGGTTAGAAAGGACTTTTCTGCTATATACATTTAAAGCACAAATTTTCCATTTTCTATCCAACACTACCACTAATGACCTCTAAACTCCTATCGCCTCACTATTGCATGCACAGAAGCATGCATCTGCTAGTATTTAGACAATGGAGAGTAAGACTGTGGGTTGAGACTGAAAAATGATGCAACCCTCGAGGTTAAAACAAATCATTGTATCGAGCGGTCGTTCTTTTATGCCTTGAAATGATCATCAAGACTGTGGGTTGAGACAAAAAAAAATAGGGTTAAGTGGCAGTGAAAATGGTTGGCACATTGAAAGATTAATGTAATGAAAATACTAAAATTTAGAATTTAAGGAATTTCAAGTGAAGAATAGAATGGGTTATCTACACAATCTATAAAATATTTTAGATGTACTTTCACAAATAGATTCTCAAAGACCCAATATGGATTTCTAGTAACATCAATAGATTTCCATGATAACCACTAGCAGAAGTTTTTTAATGTCACAAAAAATCTTATGGTATGAAATCCATAAAGCCATAAGAACTATATCCCATTTACACAAGCATACTAAATTTTATACATCATCAACATATTTTTGACATATTCCTCTATTTGTGTCACTCTAAAATAGTGACAAGTATAGTTTTAATTTTTTAAACATTTTAAATATTTTTATTCGTTGGCTATACTTCCCCATGCCAACATCACACATTATCTATGAAGGTAGCCATCAACAAATCATACAACATAGGAATTAAACTAATTGTTGATATACAAACATTTGTGTGGGGTTCTATGAAGTTCTTTTAGTGGTCACATTATGAGACCTAGTCATAAAGGTGATCATGAGTGAGTTCACTAGACCATAGCCACAAGTCAAATATGGTACGAAGCCCCTATTTTTTCAATCTATGAGGGCTTAAAATAGTAGTGTGTATGCACCACCTAGAGCAACTTGATATGTCATCATCACTCTTGTAGTACTACTCAACACCATTATACTCCACCTCCAACTATGCTACTATTGGGTGGTCAATCTCTACTATCTAAATGCCACCTACACCACTTATGATCATCTTAGCTACTAAGCGCTACCCATCAACCACCCCAGTGATCTGAAGGTATCTTTTGTTTGTATTTAAAGGGTATATTTTAGCGATACATATCTTCCATGTACATACTATCACATTTTTTGGTTTCTTATAGGCAAGGAAATATATTTTTTTATAACTCATAGCATAGGCAATGATTCTATATTTTGATCAAGGTGACTAATTTTGAATATAGAGGTACTTTTTTCCTCCTTATATGACAAGAATAAAATTTTACTCACTAAGCCATTTTTTTCTATTTTTTTAAATTGATCTATTCGATATGGAAAAGAGATAGACAAATATAGCTAGTAACTTAATGAGAACCAAACTCTTTTCTCCAAAATATTGGGATAGAAACAAGTTGGATGTCTTATGCTTGACTAACTCTAGTCAAAAGATAGTCAAGAAACCTGGGTTTTTCCCTTTGTTGCATAGAAGATTGATTGACTGACTTATATGTGAGCTAATTAGGTCCTAAATCATGCATATATGATCATATAATATAGTAATTTATAGATTGATAAATGAACATAAAGTTACTTATAACAAGTACAAAAATGAAATTGTAATATAGAGGTGCACGTTTAACAACAAACATAACCCAAAACTAGTGGTCAAGTGTGCTAGGAACCATAGACCAATATATGTCCAATTTTTGGATACTAACCAAATCTAGTTTTAGAAGACCCAAAAATATAAATCCATCAAATTTCAGGTCAAATTTCAAGGACTATGGAGCTAGGTGCAATAGACTAGGCATTTTCTCTTAAATTTTCTTTGGTAATCTTTATCTTAGATTGGTTAGTTCTTCAATACCTAAAAATTGGGGTGGAATCCTACGTCTGAACCTTCACAAGCATAAAAGTAGGGAAAATGGGTTGTGGATATATAGGTGCTTGCCTTAGTAAAACCCTTATTTTGATTTTTCCAACTCCATGGATAACCAAGTTGGATATGAGATAAAAGTGTGTAATCTGAACCTCAAGTGTGTCTAAGATTGTGAGGAGCAATAAACTCCATCAATGTAAACAAGAGCCCTATTCAAATGTATTAGAGTGAACTCTAGATGCAGCAATCAAAAGGTGATGTATATATCAACTCGTAGAATAACAGAAAACAATATTACATCAACTAAAAATGAGTGAAATAGATCGTCATTCATGTAAAACAAACGCTCTTTCGCAATGTTATTATTAACTTCTTTAATCTCAAAATTTTATCTATATGTAAAATGAATGAAGATTATAATTTACATTAAGTTTGTATTATTGTGATAACATTACTATTTATGCGTGCAATATGTAGTTTTTTCCAAAATCAACACAGAGATAGTAGTCATAATTGAGAAGACATATGGATACAAATTTTGAACTATTGATCTAACAATTGAGACCTATGATCTTTTCTTGCATGCTTGTATAGAGTATTTTAATTCAAAAAAAAATGGGGGGGGGGGGCTTCTCTAATACCCAATACCCAAGTCACACCTACAACCTTCACCACAATTCTTCAAAATATATTTCATTATCTTATATGCCTTTTTTTCTCAATAAATTTTTTTTCCAAAATATCTTCACTATCCTCATAACTATTACTAATTGCAGGCTGTCAAACTTGTTCAATAACATCCTTTGTGGTATCATATATATATATATATATACTCTTTGGTGTCCCTAACATCCTGTGTCTTGAGTACCATGGGTGAACTAAAGCTAGACTAATCCTAAAACTGAATCAAATTGCCCGCAAGCCCAATTTATGAAAGTATCAAATATATTACTACCAATTCATGATGTATTATCTACCCCCATTTTATTTTAATTTCTCCATGTAAGATGTGAAAAATAGTAAAGCACTATTCATAAAAGGAAATTAATCAATTGTTATGATGGCGAAGATCACGAAGATGAGGGAGGAAGAGGCATTTCGGCAGCGAAAGCATCTAATCGATAAGGTGGCCGTACTTTAATATCAGAATATTCGAAAATCCAACCTATCAAAGTTTAACTGGCTTTGGTCTCGATATCAACAGATATGCTCATCGCTTAGATCGTTGACATTAGTTCGGCAGATTCTGTTTGGGAAGTAAGATGGAAACTTGTTTCTTCATCCGGCTTATATTCGAGCGGCAGATTGATACCTCTTCCTACACAATAATCCTCATCTATTTTAATTCTATTTTCTTTTGTTTTCACCCTAGTGACCCTGTCATGTTCTTGGCCGAAAATGGTATCTTCAAAGGATGATAATAACGATTCTTCATTACTAACTTTTCTGTAAATCTCTGTATTCAGCTGTTAAAGGTGGTTTGAATTAATACAGTGGGTGCCAACTGGAAGGGAAGGTGGAAAGGTTGGCGTTTTCATGGAGTATCACATTGCATGATCTTTCTGAAAGTTTTGTGTTTCATATGGATGTTTTGAAAAATAGTTTCAAATAGTTTCCACTTCTCCCTCTTCTGATTTAGTTGATTTGGATGATGAGTTTTCTTGGGCCATGGTTCAAAGGAGAAACAAAGCAGCTGGTGTAAATTCTTGAAAGAAGAGTTTCCACTTCCCCTCTCCTTATTCAGTTGATTTGGATTATGAGTTTTATTGGGCTATGGTTCAGAGGAAGAAAGGTGTTGTCGTAAATTCTCAAAAAGAGTTCCCATTTCCCCTTTCCTAATTCAGTTGATTTGGATGATAAATTTTCTTGAATCATCGTTCAAAGAAGAAAGAAAGGTGGTGGTGTAAATTCTTGAACCAGAGAAAGTGGGTGTGAGCACTGAGGACTAGCTAATCTTGAGAAGAAGGCCATTATCTCAGATGATTATGATTTGATTGAACTGTTTGGAGTCGAAGGAGAGGCCATGATAAGGCCTGAAGGTGTTATGCCTAATGAAATGCAATCATCATCTGAAGAAAGGAGTGTAGAGAAAGGAAAAGATTCAAATTTGTGGGCAACTATCATCTTTCAGGGAGTAGTTCTGTAAGCGAGGAAGCCTCAATTTCTCTTGTGCCAAGGAAGAAAACTTCTAGAGCTATTCACAATAAAGAGGAGCAAAGTCAGAATGTTTTGCAGCAGCAGAAGAAGAGAAGTAGTGAAATCCTTGATGGGGAAAAAGCAGAAAGATCTCCAGGGATGCAGCTTGTGTGTTTGCTCCTCAACTATGCCTCTGCCATTGCAGAGAAAAACAAAAGCTTGGCGATGAATCTGCTCAAGAAGCTTTGGTCTCGAGTCAGCATAAGTGGGAACTCAATAGAAAGGGTGGCAGCCTACTTAACATAAGCCCTGTCAGCCAAATTTAACCACTTTCTTGACAAGATTTATGGATTCCCTGCATTACCATGCAGCACTTTTTGATTCTTTGGACGGTTGTCTGCCATTAAAGAGTTGAGAAAGGCTGACAATCTAAAAATATCACATTGGGGAGAAGATCAAGATGAGTATCAGAGATTTTGATGATGATGTTGATGATATGATGAAAAGTGTGAGAGAAAACCATGAGAAATGGGAGATATGGAAGGCGAGGATGGAAAGAGGAGGATATCTGCAGATTGCCTTGAGTAGTCAGTGTGTAAGTCAGGCAAAGCTGCTTTTGCAAGCAAAACAGAAATGCAACTCATTTGAAGGAGGGGGATTCAGAGTTCATCAGAGATATTTTGGCAAAAGCTTGTCTTTGGCTTGGCAAGATCGTCAATTGATTCTAGCTTCTGCATGGCGTTGTAAAACATAAATCTTCAATAATATTTTGTCTTTTACAAGATCTATAGTGTATTTTGAACTTTTAGGTTTATGGGATTCATCGATTTTTTTGAACATTCAGGTTAATGGGTTTCATCGAAGTTTTAACTTTTATGATTTCTCAAAGCTTTGTTTTTATCTCCACAAGATAAGATAATCCCAAAGAATTGATGCATCTTACTTGCCTAGGAAAGCTCCATCACAAGTAGTAAATTGTCTTCATTCACCTGGTTTGAGAGTGAGACAGGGAAACCCTCAAATCTTGAAGAAATGAATGTTTAAAACTTACACCGAAGAAATATTCAGATTTAACTGAGAGCTTCAAATCTTTTAGGATACATGAGAACTATAGTGCAGGAAAATCTTCAACATAATATTGGAGGTATTGATCTTACTTGAGTTTAGGTTGTCGTTGTAAGTAGTTCAGATTATGGGTTTGAGTTCAGGTTGTCGTTGTAAGTAGTTCAGATTATAGGTTCGAGTTTAAGTTGTCGTTGTAAGTTGTTCAGATTATGGGTTTCAAGTTTACATTGCCGTTGTAAGTTGTTCAGATTATGGGTTCAATTTATGATTTGTTTATCTTATGGATCTATTTATGATTTGTTTATCTTGTGAATCTATAATGTTTTTTTTTTTTAAAATGAACTTTCAGGTTAATAGGATTCAATGATTTTTTGAGATTTCATTTAAATGGGACTCATCGAAGTTCTAACTTTTACGATTTGTCAAAGCTTTGTTTTTGTCTCCACAAGATAAGCTTTGTTTCGAAAGTTCCACAACAAATAGTAAATTGTGGTCACCTGGAACGAGACAGGAAAACCCTCAAACCTTACAGAAATGAATGCTTAAAACTTACACCGATGAAATATTCAGATTCAACTTAGAGCTTCAAACCTTTTAACGATACATGAGACTATAGTGCAGACTGAATAGGAAAATCTTCATCATAATATTTTGGAGGCATTGATCTTACTCAGGTTTAGATTGTCATTTTAACCAGATTATTGGTTAATTTTTATTTGTTTATTGTATGGATTAGGAGGAATAAGAGAACTCACTCTGCATAGTATCAAACTCTAAATCATTGGATTACACTCTCAATTTCTCTAGGTTTATTAGAAATAATTGAACAACTTACATCGTTAGCATAGAGTTTTATTGAATCAGAACAATGATAAAACTTTTTTGGAGTTTCCTTCTTACTAAAGTAGTAATGGTTCTTGTTCTTGTTTGAAAATCTTAAGTTTGTAAACTGTAATCTTCTTCTAACAGCCTCGTTTATTGCATATCAGTAAAAGAATGAGTATAGTGTGCTATTATTAATCAATGCTTTAGTTGACAATTTTCCAAGGACTTTCTAGAGAATGCTTTTTGGTAAATTGGATGCCTAAGTTATTGGGTATGTAGGTGAAGTAAAATTATAACGAAAAAAAAAATTAAGATTTATCAATTGAATTAATTATTTAGTATTTAATTTTTTAATCAATAAATTTGAATATTCATATTGGAAGTAATATTAACATTATAAGGAAACAAATATTTGATTACTAAAGAAGAATGAAATTACATTAATCTAAACAATCTAATAAATATTATTGTTTGCTATGACAAAAAATAATAAGAATCAATATGGATATACTAATATAATCATTAAACAGACAAATGCATAAAAAGAAAAAAATTATAACTTAACAAATGAATTAATCAAATAATTTAAATTTCTCACTAACAAATTTGAATATTCATATTGAAATAATAAAAGTTGACATCGCAAGAAAAATTATATATGTGGTTGTTTATAGGAATGACATTACATTAATTTACACAACCTAATAAATGTTATGACTTGTTATAGATAAAATATGCATCTACTAGTTTCACCATTTCACACATAACTACAATCAAAACTATTAAACCCACTCGACTATTGGGTGCCAGCAAGAAGTTGAGTCCACTTTTTGGCCAAAAAGTGGAATTGTTTTTCCTGTTTTTTCAAATTCATCCTATTTGACCTAAAGATTTGAAGTACTTAGACATGAAATCTTCCAAAAAGTCACAAATATAAAATTTTAGGATTCAAAGTCTACTTTCCAAATATGTTATTTTTAAAAATACCCAGATGATAAATTTCAAATTTCAATAGGGATTACTAAAACCCTCATTTTAAAAGTCACTCATTTAGGTCTATACCATGCGTGTGTACGACAAGCGAAATCAGACTCAAATGAAACTATTTATCTAAACCCTTTTGGGAAATGGTAAGTAACACATTTAAGATTGATGCGAATATTTTTCCATATTTTTATGTTAAATATTTTTTTAAAATTAATTATATATTGGGCTCAATTGTTGTTTATAAAACCTCATGTGTACGACAAGCATAATTTGCCTTAAACATATGATTTTTTTAATTTTTTTTTTTAGGTGTGTAGAATTATGTGTAGTTTGATGTCATATAATTTATTTTTCAATAAACTTTAAAATAAAAAAAGTTATTAAAATTACAAAAAAGCTTGTACTCTCTTTTCTATAGACTTGTTTTAGTACAAAATGATTAAAAAATATAAATATTAATAAAATTTAATAAAAAATTACATATTATGAATCTTCATTGTCTTATCTATACAGGGTTTTTTTTTCGTAAAAAAATTCCTCAAAAAACCCAATCCAATTTGAGGCCAAAGTGAGTTTTGTGTCTGCATAAGGACATGGCCTTCAACATTGAGGTCAAACCAGAACCAAAGCCAAGGGTCGGTTGACCAAGCCTTTCCCAAAGCTAAACCCGAACCAATTTTGGCGGGGAAAATTTAAATTTTAGAACACGGGGTCACGTTATAACACGGGGTGACGTTTTAAAAATGAAACGTCACCCTGTTTCATAACGTCACCCTATCTCATTTTGTAGTCGTTAGAAATTGGTTTAAAATGATACAGGGTGACGTTTCATTTTTGAAATGTCACCCTGTTTCATAACGTCACCCTGTCTCATATTTGACCTTTTTTTAAAATCTGCTGTATTTTTTTACTGCATCAGCAATCTTGTACTTGAAGTACGGTTGACAATGATCAAATGTGCAGGTTTTGGACAGTTTTTGCATTGTTTATTGACTATTGTATTCTCCATTTGAAGGCATCAATCATTGGGAGCACATTGAACAATTTTTTGCAAGTTTAAACTATTGAAGACACTCTTGTGATTGATTTCAATTATTAATCATGGGATGTAAACAACTTCAAAAGAAGAAACAAAGGAGGGTTATGACTGATGAGGAAATTCTATTGGAGAAAGAGAAAGAGGCTAAACGTCGAATAGATAGAAGAATGAGGATGCGCGAAATGAATAGCAATGAAGCTTCTGGACCCACAACAATTGAAGAGTCAAACATTAAAGATACCATGGGAGATACAATGGATGCAGAAGATGCAAATATGAAAGAGGCGAATGCTAGCATGTCGTTGAATGCACCTTGTAGTGATGTTCTGGGTATCTCTTTGACTTCAACATTGAATGATACTCAACCTATCATAATAGATGATAATATGTATAGAAACTTATTAATTGCATATTCTAGGGATGAAATTGAATCAATGAGGCCTAATCATATTTTTCAACTTAGAGAATTTGCAAATGAAAATCCGCCTATTGTTGTTGAAAATGAAGAGCCTTTTGTTGTTGCGAACGAAAATATCCCTAATGTTGTTGAAAATCAAAATCATTTTGTTGATGCAAATGAAAATCCTCATAATGTTCATGCAAATGAAAATCCTCGTAAAGTCGTTGAAAATGAAAATCCTTTTGTTGATGCAAATGAAAATCCTCCTAATGTTGATGCAAATGAAAATCTTCCTAATGTTGATGCAAAGAGCAATGAAATTCCTTTCCTAAATGAAAATGAAAAAT
>MU226415.1:0-24347 GCA_018584345.1 Thuja plicata
CCATTAGTCGCTGGGTCGGGACTGTTATCTCTTAACCGCCAATTATCATGAGACCACGCGACTGAAGAAAGAGCTTTAACTGTTTGATCGGGCAGGTCAAGAGATCATGCGACATGAAGTAGGCGCAAGGTCGGGAGACATTTCTTTGACTTGCCATACACTGAGAGAATATTCCATTTTTAACAAGACTACGTGACTGAGGCAAAAGCGAAGTCGGGGAATGATTCAGCATATTCGTTTCTGGTAAAGCGATCAAGCGACCTGACTTAGAGCACATGTCTTAAGTAACTTGAAAAGGTAACGATGAAATAGAAAACATGGCCTAGGGTTTCAAAATACATCGTTTAACATTTGGTTGCTAGGGTTTTCAGGGTTTTGACAAATTGAGCAAGGAACAAGCATGAAAACCTGAAAATATGACAGAGGATAGACTAAAAAGAACAAGATGACTGAACTGGATGCACCAGAACTCAAAGAGCAGGATCAGGAACCAAGAAAAATGCCAAATCAAAAATATCACCAACAGTGGCTCTGACTGAGGACGGTTAAATGCAGATTGACTCATTTTGAGCGGTAAAACACAAGACTTTGAAAAATAGAAAACCCAGGAAAATGATAAGACCAAGGGATTTAAAAATTTTTTTGATACAGTGCTAACACCTCTGATTGAGAAAAATTGAAACTTTAAATTAATATTTCAAATGAGATCCTATGTTCATGAAATTTAAAATGGAAGCATTTGACATTAAAATATTAGGTGGGTTTTCCTCTGATTGTGTAAAATTGAAACTTTAAATTTATATTTCAAACGAGGTTGGATCTCCATGAAATTTGAAATAGAAGAATTGGACATCAAAACATTAGGTGGGTTTTCCTCCGATTGAGAAAAATTGAAAATTTAAATTAATATTTTAAACAAGCTCTGATGTCCATGAAATTTAAAATGGAAGCATTTGACATTAAAATATTAGGTGGGTTTTCCTATGAATGGGAAAAATTGAAACTTTTTGTGACACATTTTACGTCTGGGAGATAAATTGAAACTTTAAATTAATATTTCAAATGAACTCAGGTCTTAGTGAAAATTAAAATGGAAGCATTTGACATCAAAATAGTACGTGGGTTTTCCTCTGATTGAGCAAATTTGAAACTTTAAATTAATATATCAAACAAGCTCAGAACATCGTGAAATTTAAAAGTGAAGCATTTGACATCAAAATATTAGCTGGGTTTTCCTCTGATTGAGCAAACTTGAAACTTTAAATTAATATATCAAACGAGATCTAATCTTCATAAAATTTTAAATGGAAGCATTTGACATTAAAATATTAGGTGTGTTTTCCTCTGATTATGTAAAATTGAAACTTCAAATTAATATTTCAAATGAGCTTGGATCTGCGTGAAATTTAAAATAGAAGCATTTGACATCAAATTATAAGGTGGGTTTTCCTCTAATTAAGAAAAATTAAAAGTTTAAATTAATATTTCAAACGAGCTCTGATGTTCGTGAAATTTAAAATGGAAGCATTTGACATCAAAATACTCGGTGGGTTATCCTCTAATTGAGAAAAAATGAAATTTTAAATTAATATTTCAAACAAGCTTTAATCTTTGTAAAATTTAAATTGGAAGCATTTGACATCAAAATATTATGTGGGTTTTCCACTGATTTTGTAAAATTGAAACTTGAAATTAATATTTCAAATGAGCTCGGATCTCCATGAAATTTAAAATAGAAGCATTTGACATCAAAATATTAGGTGGGTTTTCCTCTGATTGAGCAAAATTGAAAGTTCAAATTAATATTTCAAACAAGGTTTGACGTTCATGAAATTTGAAATAGAAGCATTTGACATCAAAATATTAGGTGGGTTTTCCTCTGATTGTGCAAAATTAAAACTTTTTAGTGACACATTTTACGTCTGAGAGAAAAATTGAAACTTTAAATTAATATTTCAAACGAGCTCAGATCTTCATGAAATTTAAAATGGAACCATTTGACATCAAAATATTAGGTGGGTTTTCCTCTGATTGAGCAAAATTGAAACTTTAAATTAATAATTCAAATGAGTTGTGATGTTCATGAAATTTTAAATGGAAGCATTTGACATCAAAATATTTTGTGGATTTTCCTCTGATTGTGCAAAATTAAAACTTTTTTGTGACACGTTTTACGTTCGGGAGCAAAATTTAAACTTTAAATTAATACTTCAAACGAGCTTAGATCTTCATGAAATTTAAAATGGAAGCATTTGACATCAAAATATTAGGTGGGTGTTCCTCTGATTAAGAAAAACTAAACTTTTAAATTAATAATTCAAATGAGCTCCGATCTTTGTGAAATTGAAATTGGAAGCATTTGACATCAAAATATTAGGTGGGTTTTCCTCTGATTGTGTAAAATTGAAATTTGAAATTAATATTTCAAATGAGCTTGGATCTCCATGAAATTTAAAATAGAAGCATTTGACATCAAAATATTAGGTGGGTTTTCCTCTGATTGAGAAAAATTGAAACATTAAATTAGTATTTCAAACGAGATCCGATCTTCGTGAAATTTAAAATGGAACCATTTGACATCAAAATATTTGGTGGGTTTTCCTCTGATTGAGAAAAATTGAAAGTTCAAATTAATATTTCAAACGATCTCTGATGTTCATGAAATTTAAAACATAAGCATTTGACATCAAAATATTAGGTGGGTTTTCCTCAGATTGTGCAAAACTGAAACTTTTTTGTGAAACGTTTTACGTCAGGGAGCAAAATTGAAACTTTAAATTAATATTTGAAACGAGCTTAGATATTCGTGAAATTTAAAATGAAGCCATTTGACATTAAAATATTATGTGGGTTTTACTCTGATTGAGCAAAATTGAAACTTTAAATTAATATTTCAACTGAGCTCCGATGTTCATGAAATTTAAAATGGAAGCATTTGTCATCAAAATATTAGGTGTGTTTTCCTCTGATTGTGTAAAATTGAAACTTTTTTGTGACACCTTTTATGTCTGGGAGAAAAATTGAAACTTTAAATCAATATTTCAAACGAGCTCAGATCTTTGTGAAATTTAAACTGGAAGCATTTGACATCAAAATATTAAGTGGGTTTTCCTCTGATTGAGAAAAAATAAAACTTTAAATTAATATTTTAAACAAGCTCCGATGTTCGTGAAATTTAAACTGAAAGCATTTGACATCAAAATATTAGGTGGGTTTTCCTCTGATTGTGTAAAATTGTAACTTGAAATTAATATTTCAAACAAGCTCAGATCTCTGTAAAATTTAAAATAGAAGTATTCAACATTAAAATATTATGTGGGTTTTCCCCTGATTGAGCAAAATTAAAACTTTAATTTAATATTTTAAACGAGATTCGATCTTCATGAAATTTAAAATGGAAGCATTTGAAATTAAAATATTAGGTGGGTTTTCCTCTGATTGTGTAAAACTGAATCTTTAAATTAATATTTTAAATGAGCTCAGATCTCCATGAAATTTAAAATAGAAGCATTTGACAACAAAATATTAGGTGGTTTTTCCTCCGATTGAGAAAAATTGAAAGTTTAAATTAATATTTCAAATGAGCCTCGATGTTCATGAAATTTAAAATGGAAGCATTTGACATCAAAATGTTAGGTGGGTTTTCCTCTCATTGTGCAGAGTTGAAACTTTTTTGTAACACATTTTACGTTCGTGAACTAAATTGAAACTTTAAATAAATATTTCAAACAAGCTCGGATCTTCGTGAAATTTCAAATGGGAGCATTTGACATAAAAATATTTGGTGGGTTTTCCTCTGATTGAGAAAAATTAAAACTTTAAATTAATATTTCAAACGAGTTCTGATCTTTGTGAAATTTAAATTGGACACTTTTGACATTAAAATATTAATTGGGTTTTCCTATGATTGCGTAAAATTGAAACTTGAAATTAATATTTGAAACGAGCTCGGATCTCTGTGAAATTTAAAATAGAAGTATTTGACATCAAAATATGAGGTGGGTTTTCCTTTGTTTGAGAAAAATTGAAACTTTAAATTAATACTTTGAATGAGGTCCGATGTTTGTGAAATTTAAAATAGAAGCATTTGACATCAAAATATTAGGTGGTTTTTCCTCTGATTGTGCAAAATTGAAACCTTTTTGTGACACGTTTTACGTCCTAGAGCAAAATTGAAACTTCAAATTGATATTTCAAACGAGCTCAGATCTTCGTGAAATTTAAAATGGAAGCATTTGACATCAAAATATTAGGTGGGTTTTCCTCTGATTGAGAAAAATTGAAAAATTAAATTAATATTTCAAACAAGCTGCGATCTACATGAAATTTAAATAGGAAGCATTTGATATCAAAATATTAGGTGGGTTTTCCTCTTATTGTGTAAAATTGAAATTTGAAATTAATATTTCAAACGTGCTTGGATCTCCGTGAAATTAAAAATAGAAGAATTTGACATCAATATATTAGTTGGGTTTTCCTCTGATTAAGAAAAATTGGAACTTTAAATTAATATTTTAAACGAGATCTGATCTTCATGAAATTTAAAATGGAAGCATTTGACATTAAAATATTAGGTGGGTTTTCCTCTGATTGAGAAAATTTGAAATTTGAAATTAATATATTAAATGAGCTCCAATGTTCATGAAATTTAAAATGGAAGCATTTGACATCAAAATATTAGGTGGTTTTTCCTCTGATTGTGTAAAATTGAAAGTTTTTTGTGACATTTTATGTCCGGGGGCAAAATTGAAACTTTAAATTAATATTTAAAACAAGCTCGGATCTTCATGAAATTTAAAATGGAAGCATTTGACATCATAATATTAGGTGGGTTTTCCTCTGATTATGTAAAATTGAAACTTCAAATTAATATTTCAAACAAGCTCAGATCTCTGTGAAATTTAAAATAAAAGCATTTGACATCAAAATATTAGGTGGGTTTTCCTCTAATTGAGAAAAATTAAAACCTTAATATAATATTTCAAACGAGATTCCATCTTTCTGAAATTTAAAATGGAAGCATTTGATATTAAAATATTAGGTGGGTTTTCCTTTGATTGTGTAAAATTCAAACTTTAAATTAATATTTAAAACAAGCTCGGATCTCCATGAAATTTAAAATAGAATCATTTGACAGCAAAATATTAGGTGGGTTTTCCTCTGATTGAGAAAAATTGAAAATTTAAATTGCTAATCCAAACAAGATCCGGTCTTTGTGAAATTTAAAATGGAAGCATTTGACATTAAAATATTAGGTGGGTTTTCCTCTGATTGTGTAAAATTAAAACTTGAAATGAATATTTCAAATGAGTTTAGATCTCCGTGAAATTTAAAATGGAAGCATTTGACATAAAAATATTAGGTCGGTTTTCCTCTGATTGAGCAAAATTGAAACTTTAAATTAATATTTCAAACGAGCTCTGATCTTCATGAAATTTAACTTTGAAGCATTTGACATCAAAATATTAGGTGGGTTTCCCTCCGATTGAGAAAAATTGAAAGTTTAAATTAATATTTCAAATGAGCTCCAATGTTCGTCAAACTTAAAATGGAAGCATTTGACATCAAAATATTAGGTGGGTTTTCCTCTGATTGTCCAAAATTGAAATTTTTTTGTGACACGTTTTATGTCCGAGGGCAAAATTGAAACTTTAAATTAATATTTCAAACAACCTCGGATCTTCATGAAATTTAAAATGGAAGCATTTGACATCAAAATATTAGGTGAGTTTTCCTCTGATTATGTAAAATTAAAAATTGAAATTAATATTTTAAACAAGCTCAGATCTCTATGAAATTTAAAATAAAAGCATTTGATATCAAAATATTAGGTGGTTTTTCCTCTAATTGAGAAAAATTGAAACATTAAACTAATATTTCAAATGAGATTCGATCTTTGTGAAATCTAAAATGGAAGCATTTGACATTAAAATATTAGGTGGGTTTTCCTCTGATTGTGTGAAATTCAAACTTTAAATTAATATTTAAAACAAGCTTGGATCTCCGTGAAATTCAAAATAGAAGCATTTGACATCAAAATATTAGGTGGGTTTTCATCTGATTGAGAAAAATTGAAAATTTAAATTAATAATTCAAACAAGATCCGATCTTCATGAAATTTAAAATGGAAGCATTTGACATTAAAATATTAGGTGGGTTTTCCTCTGATTGTGTAAAATTAAAACTTCAAATAAATATTTCGAATGAGTTCGGATCTCTGTGAAATTTAAAATGGAAGCATTTAACATAAAAATATTAGGTCGGTTTTCCTCTGATTGAGAAAAATTGAAACTTTAAATTAATATTTCAAACGAGCTTCGATCTTCATGAAATTTAAATTTGAAGCATTTGACATCAAAATATTAGGTGGGTTTTCCTCTGAATGTGTAAAATTGAAACTTAAAATATAATATTTCAAACGAGCCCAGATCTCCATGAAATTTAAAATAGAAGTATTTGACATCAAAATATTAGGTGGGTTTTCCTCTGATTGACAAAAATTGAAAGTTTAAGTTAATATTTCAAACAAGCTCTAATGTTCATGAAATTTAAAATGGAAGCATTTAACATAAAATTATTAGGTGGGTTTTCCTCTTATTGCGCTAAATTGAAAATTTTTTGTGACACATTTGACGTCTGGGAGCAAAATTGAAACTTTAAATTAATATTTTAAATGAGCTCAGATCTTCATGAAATTTAAAATGGAAGCATTTGACATCAAAATGTTAGGTGGGTTTAACTCTGATTGAGTAAAATTGAAACTTTAAATTAATATTTCAATCAAGCTCCGATCTTCATGAAATTTAAATTAGAAGCATTTGACATCAAAATATTAGGTGGGTTTTCCTTTGATTGTTTAAAATCAAAACTTGTGATTAATATTTCAAACGAGCTTAGATCTCCATGAAATTTAAAATAGAACCATTTGACATCAAAATATTAGGTGGGTTTTCCTTTGATTAAGAAAAATTGAAACTTTAAATTAATATTTCAAATGAGATCCTATCTTCATGAATTTAAAAATGGAAGCATTTGACATTAAAATGTTAATTTGGTTTTCCTTTGATTGTGTAGAATTGAAACTTTAAATTAATAATTAAAATGAGCTTGAATCTCTGTGAAATTCAAAATACAAGCATTTGACATTAAAATATTAGGCGGGTTTTCCTCTGATTGAGAAAAATTGGAAGTTTAAATTAATATTTCAAACAAGCTCTGATGTTCATGAAATTTAAAATGGAAGTATTTGACATCAAAATATTAGGAGGGTTTTCCTTTGATTGTGCAAAATTGAAACTTTTTTGTGAAATTTTTTATGTCCAAGAGTAAAATTGAAACTTTAAATTAATATTTCAAATGAGCTTGAATCTTCATGAAATTTAAAATGGAAGCATTTGACATCAAAATATTAGGTGGGTTTTCCTCTGATTGAGAAAAATTAAAAATTTAAATAAATATTTCAAACGAGCTCCAATCTTCGTGAAATTTAAATTGGAAGCATTTGACATCAAAATATTAGGTGGGTTTTCCTCTGATTGTGTAAAATTGAAAAATGATTTTAATATTTCAATTGAGCTTGGATCTTCATAAAATTTAAAATAGAAGCATTTGACATAAAAATATTAGGTGTGTTTTCCTCTGATTAAGAAAAATTGAAAATTTAAATTAATATTTCAAACGAGATCTAATCTTTGTTAAATTTAAAATGGAAGCATTTGACATTAAAATATTAGGTGGGTTTTCCTCTGATTGTGTAAAATTGAAACTTCAAATTAATATTTCAAAGGAGCTCAGATCTCGATGAATTTTAAAATAGAAGCATTTGACATAAAAATATAAGGTGGGTTTTCCTCTTATTGAGAAAAATTGAAGGTTTAAATTAATATTTCAAACAAGCTCTAATTTTCATGAAATTTAAAATTGAAGAATTTGACATCAAAATATTAGCTGGGTTTTCCTCTGGTTGTGCAAAATTAAAACTTTTTTGTGACATGTTTTACGTCCGAGAACTTAATTGAAAGTTTAAATTAATATTTCAAACAAGCTCGGATCTTTGTGAAATTTAAAATGGAAGCATTTGACATCAAAATATTAGGTTGGTTTTCCTCTTAGTTAGAAAAATTGAAACATTAAATTAATATTTCAAATGAGCTCCGATCTTCCTAAAATTTAAATTTGAAGCATTTGACATTAAAAAATTACATGATTTTTCCTCTAATTGAGTAATATTGAAACTTTAAAATAATATTTCGAACAAGCTCTGATCTTCGTGAAATTTAAATTGGAAGCATTTGACATCAAAATCTTAGGTGGGTTTTCTTTTGATTGTGTAAAATTGAAACTTTAAATTTATATTTCATACAAACTCAGATCTTCATGAAATTTAAAAAGGAAGCATTTGACATCAAAATATTATGTGGGTTTTCCTCTGATTGAACAAAATTGAAACTTTAAATTAATATTTCAAACGAGATCCGATCTTTATGAAATTTAAAATGGAAGCATTTGGCAATAAAATATTAGGTGGGTTTTCCTCTGATTGTGTAAAACTAAAACTAAAAAATTAATATTTAAACGAGCTTTGGTCTTCATAAAATTTAAATTGGAAGCATTAGACATAAAAATATTAGGTGGGTTTTCCTCTGATTGTGTTAAATTGGAAGTTGAAATTAATATTTCAAACAAGCTCAAATCTTCGTGAAATTTAAAATAGAAGCATTTCACATCAAAATATTAGGTGTGTTTTCCTTTGATTGAGAAAAATAAAAACTTTAAATTGATATTTCAAACGAGATCCAATCTTCATCAAATTTAAAATGGAAGCATTTGACATTAAAATATTAGGTGGGTTTTCCTCTAATTGAGTAAAATTGAAACTTTAAATTAACATTTCAAACGAGCTTGGATCTCCGTGAAATTTAGAATAGAAGCATTTGACATCAAAATATTAGGTGGGTTTTCCTCTGATTGAGAAAAAATGAAAGTTTAAATTAATATTTCAAACGAGCTCTGATGTTCATGAAATTTAAGATGGAAGCATTTGACATCAAAATATTAGGTGGGTTTTCCTTTAATTGTGCAAAATTGAAACATTTTGTGACACGTTTTACATTTGGGAGAAAAATTAAAAATTGAAAATAATATTTCAAACAAGCTCGGATCTTCGTGAAATTTAAAATGGAAGCATTTGACATCAAAATATTAGGTGGGTTTTCCTCGGTTTCAACAAAATTGAAACTTTAAATTAATATTTCAAAGAAGCTCCGATCTTCGTAAAATTTTAATTGGAAGCATTTGACATCAAAATGTTAGGTTGGTTTTCCTCTGATTGTGTAAAATTGAAACTTGAAAATAATATTTCAAACAAGCTTGAATCTCCATGAAATTTAAAATAGAAGCATTTGACATCGAAATATTAGGTGGGCTTTCCTCTGATTGAGCAAAAGTGAAACTTTATATTAATATTTCAAACAAGATCCAATCTTCGTGAAATTTAAAATGGAAGCATTTGAAATTAAAATATAAGGAAGGTTTTCCTCTGATTTTGTAAAATTCAAACTTTAAATTAATATTTCAAATGAGCTTGGTTCTTCGTGAAATTTAAAATAGAAGCATTTGACATCAAAATATTAGGTGGGTTTTCCTTTGATTGAGTAAAATTGAAATTTTAAATTAATATTTCAAATAAGCTCCGATATTCATGAAATTTAAAATGGAATCATTTGACATCAAACTATTAGGTGGGTTTTCATTTGATTGTGCAAAATTGAAACTTTTTTGTGACACGTTTTACGCCTAGGAGAAAAATTGAAAATTTAAATTAATATTTCAAACGAGCTCGGATCTTTGTGAAATTTAAAATGGAAGCATTTGACGTCAAAATATTAGGTGGGTTTTCCTCTATTTGAGAAAATTAAAACTTTAAATTAATATTTCAAACAAGCTCCGATCTTTGTGAAATTTAAATTTGAAGCATTTGACATCAAAATATTATTTGAGTTTTCCTTTGATTGTGTAAAATTGAAACTTGAAATTAATATTTCAAACGAGCTCAGATCTCTATGAAATTTAAAATAGAAGCATTTGACATCAAAATATTAGGTGGGTTTTCCTCTAATTGAGAAAAATTGAAACTTTAAATTAATATTTCAAACGAGATCCGATCTTCGTGAAATTTAAAATAGAAGCATTTGAGATCAAAACATTAGGTGGGTTTTCCTCTGATTGAGCAGAATTGAAATTTTAAATTAATATTTCAAACAAGCTTTGATGTTCATGAAATTTAAAATAGAGGCATTTGACATCAAAATATTAGGTGGGTTATCCTCTGATTGTCTAAAACTGAAACTTTTTTGTGACACATTTTACATCTGGGACCAAAATTGATCTTTAAATTAATATTTCAAACGAGCTCAGATCTTCGTGAAATTTAAAATGGAAGCATTTGCCATCAAAATATGAGGTGGTTTTTCCTCTGTTTGAGTAAAATTGAAAATTTAATTTAATATTTCAAATGAGCTCCGATCTTTGTGAAATTTAAATTGGAATCATTTGACATCAAAATATTAGGTGGGTTTTCCTCTAATTGTGTAAAATTGAAACTTGAAATTAATATTTCAAACGAGCTTGAACCTCCATGAAATTTAAAATAGAAGCATTTGACCTCAAAATATGAGGTGGGTTTTCCTCTGATTAAGCAAAATTGAAAGTTTAAATTAATATTTCAAACGAGATCCGATCTTTGTGAAATTTAAAATGGAATCATTTGACATTAAAATATTAGGTGGGTTTTCCTCTAATTGTGTAAAATTGAAACTTTAAATTAGTATTTCAAACAAGCTTGGATCTCTGTGAAATTTAAAATAGAAGTATTTGACATCAAAATATTATGTGGGTTTTCCTCTGAATGAGCTAAATTGAAAGTTTAAATTAATATTTAAAACGAGCTCCGATGTTCCTGAAATTTAAAATGGAAGCATTTGGCATCAAAATATTAGGTGGGTTTTGCTCTGATTGTTCAAAATTGAAACTTTTTTGTGAGACGTTTTACTTCTGAGAGCAAAATTGAAACTTTAAATTAATATTTCAAATGAGATCAGATCCTTGTGAAATTTAAAATGCAAGCATTTGACATCAAAATATTAGGCGGGTTTTCCTTTGATTGAGACAAATTGAAACTTTAAATTATAATTTCAAACAAGCTCCGATCTTCGTGAAATTTAAATTGGAAGCATTTGACATCAAAATATTAGGTGGGTTTTCCTCTGATTATGTAAAATTGAAATTCTAAATTAATATTTCAAACAAGGTCGGATCTCCATGAAATTTAAAATCGAAGCATTTCAAATCAAAATATTAGGTGGGTTTTCCTCTAATTGAAAAAAATTGAAACTTTAAATTAATATTTCAAACGAGATTTGATCTTCATGAAATTTAAAATGGAAGCATTTGACATTAAAATATTAGGTGGGTTTTCGTCTGATTGTGTAAAATTGAAACTTTAAATTAATATTTCAAACGAGCTCAGATCTCTGTGAAATTTCAAATAGAAACATTTGACATTAAAAATTAGGTGAGTTTTCCTCTGATTGAGGAAAATTGAAAGTTTAAATTAATATTTCAAACGAGCTCCGAAGTTTGTGAAATTTAAAAGGGAAGCATTTGACATCAAAATATTAGGTAGGTTTTCCTCTGATTGTGCAAAATTGAAACTTTTTTGTGACATGTTTTACGTCTGGGAGCAAAATTAAAACTTTTAAATAATAATTCAAACGAGCTCAGATCTTCACAAAATTTAAAAAGGAAGCATTTGAAATCAAAATACTCGGTGTATTTTCCTCTCATTGAGAAAAATTAAAATTTTAAATTAATATTTCAAACAAGCTCCGATCTTTGTGAAATTTAAATTGAAGAATTTAACATCTAAATATTAGGTGGGTTTTCCTTTGATTGTGTAAAATTGAAACTTGAAATTAATATTTCAAATGAGCTCGAATCATCATGAAATTTAAAACAGAAGCATTTGACATCAAAATATTAGGTGGGTTTTCCTCTTATTGAGCAAAATTAAAAATTTAAATTAATATTTTGAACAAGATTCGATCTTCGTGAAATTTAAAATGGAAGCATTTGATATTAAAATATTAGGTGGGTTTTCCTCTGATTGTTTAAAATTGAAACTTTAAATTAATATTTGAAACAAGCTTGAATCTCCGTGAAATTAAAAATAGAAGCAATTAATATCAAAATATTAGGCTGGTTTTCCTCTAATTGAGCAAAATTGAGAGTTGAAATTAATATTTCAAACAAGCTTTGATGTTCATGAAATTTAAAATGGAAGCATTTCACATCAAAATATTAGGTGGGTTTTCCTCTGATTGAGCAAAATTGAAACTTTAAATTAATATTTAAAATCATATCTGATCTTCGTGAAATTTAAAATGGAAGCAATTAACATCAAAATATTAGGTGGGTTTTCCTCTGATTGTGTAAAATTGAAACTTGAAATTAATATTTCAAATGATCTCGGATCTTTTTGAAATTTAAAATAGAAGCATTTGACATCAAAATATTAGGTGGGTTTTCCTCTGATTGAGCAAAATTGAAACTTCAAATTAATATTTCAAACACGATCTGATCTTCATGAAATTTAAAATGGAAGTATTTGACATTACAATATTAGGTGGGTGTTTCTCTGATTGTGCAAAATTGAAACTTTTTGTGAAACATTTTACATCTGGGAGAAAAATTGAAACTTTAAATTAATATTTCAAACGTGCTCGGATCTTCATGAAATTTAAAATGAAAGCATTTCATGTCTAAATATTAGGTAGGTTTTCCTCTGATTGCGAAAAATTAAAACTTCAAATTAATATTTCAAATGAGTTCCAATATTCATGATATTTAAAATGGAACCATTTGAAAAAAAAAATGTTAGGTGGGCTTTTCTCTGATTGTGTAAAATTAAAACTTGAAATTAATATTTCAAACGAGCTCGAATCTCCATGAAATTTAAAATAGAAGCATTTGACATCAAAATATTAGGTTGGTTTTCCTCGATTGAGCAAAATTGAAACTTTAAATTAATATTTCAAACGATATCCTATCTTCATGAAATTTAAAATGGAAGCATTTGAAATTAAAATATTAGGTGGGTTTCCCTCTGATTGAGAAAAAATGAAAGTTTAAATTAATATTTCAAACAAGCTCCAATGTTCTTGAAATTTAAAAAGGAAGCATTTGACATCAAAATATTAGGTGGCTTTTCCTTTGATTGTGCAAAATTGAAACTTTTTTGCCACATGTTTTACGACTGGGAGCAAAATTGAAACTTTAAATTAATATTTCAAATGAGCTCGAATCTTCATGAGCTTTAAAATGGAAGCATTTGACATCAAATAATTAGGTGAGCTTTTGTCTAATTGACAAAAATTAAAACTTTAAATTAATATTTCAAACGAGCTCTGATCTTTGTGAAATTTAAATTGGAAGCATTTGACATCAAAATATTAGGTGGGTTTTCCTCTGATTATGTAAAATTGAAACTTGAAATTAATATTTCAAATGAGCTCGGATCTCTGTGAAATTTCAAATAGAAGCATTTGACATCAAAGTATTAGGTGGGTTTTCCTTTGAATGAGCAAAATTGAAACTTTAAATTAATATTTCAAATGAGATTCGATCTTTGTGAAACTTAAAATGAAAGCATTTGACATCAAAATATTAGGTGGGTTTTCCTCTAATTGTGTAAAATTGAAACTTTAAATTAATATTTCAAACAAGCTCGGATCTCTGTGAAATTTAAAATAGAAGCATTTGACATCAAAATATTAGGTGGGTTTTCCTTTGATTGAGAAAAATTGAAAATTAAATTAATATTTCAAACGAGCTCATCTTCGTGAAATTTAAATTGGAAGCATTTGACATCAAAATATTAGATTGGTTTTCCCCTGATTATGTAAAATGGAAACTTGAAATTAATATTTCAAATGAGCTCGGATCCCCATGAAATTTAAAATAGAAGCATTTGACATCAAAATATTAGATGGGTTTTCCTCTGATTGTGCAAAATTGAATGCTTAAATTAATATTTCAAACGAGCTCCGATGTTCATGAAATATAAAATGGATGCATTTAACACCAAATTATTAGGTGGGTTTTCCTCTAATTGTGCAAAATTGAAATTTTTTTGTGACACGTTTAACGTCTAGGAGAAAAATTGAAACTTTAAATTAATATTTCAAATTAGCTCGGATCTTTGTGAAATTTAAAATAGAAGCATTTGACATCAAAATATTAGGTGGGTTTTTCTCTGATTGAGAAAAATTGAAACTTAATATTAATATTTCAAATGAGCTCCGATCTTCGTGAAATTTAAATTGCAAGAATTTGACATCAAAATATTAGGTGGGTTTTCCTCTCATTGTGTAAAATTAAAACTTCAAATTAATATTTCAAATGAGCTCGAATCTTCATGAAATTTAAAATAGAAGCATTTGACATCAAAACATTAGGTGGGTTTTCCTCTCATTGAGAAAAATTGAAAATTTTAATTAAGATTTCAAACGAGATCCAATCTTCGTGAAATTTAAAATGGAAGCTTTTGACATTAAAATATTAGCTAAGTTTTCCTTTGATTGTGTAAAATTGAAACATTAAAATAATATTTCAAACAAGCTCAGATCTTCGTGAAATTTAAAATAGAAGCATTTGACATCAAAATATTAGATGGGTTTTCCTCTGATTGAGCAAAATTTAAAGTTTAAATTAATATTTCAAACAAGCTCCAATATTCATGAAATTTAAAATGGAAGCATTTGACATCAAAATATTAGGTGGGTTTTCCTCTGATTCAGAAAAATTGAAAATTTAAATTAATATTTCAAACAAGATCTGATCTTCGTAAAATTTAAAATGGAAGCAATTGGTATTAAAATATTACGTGGGTTTTCCTCTAATTGTGTAAAATTGAAACTTGAAATTAATATTTCAAACGAGCTTGGATCTCCTTGAAATTTGAAATAGAAGCATTTGACATAAAAATCTTAGGTGGGTTTTCCTTTGATTGAGCAAAATTGAAAGTTTACATTAACATTTCAAACAAGCTCCGATGTTCATGAAATTTAAAATGGAAGAATTTGACATCAAAATATTAGGTTGGTTTTCCTCTGATTGTGCAAAATTAAAACTTTTTTGTGACACTTTTTACGTCTGGGAGAAAAATTGAAACTTTAAATTAATATTTCAAACGAGTTCGGATCTTCGTGAAATTTAAAATGGAAGCATTTGACATCAAAATATTAGGTGGATTTTCCTCTGATTGAGAAAAATTAAAACTTTAAATTAATATTTTAAACGAGCTCTGATCTTTGTTTTAAAATGGAAGCATTTGACATCAAAATATTAGGTGGGTTTTCCTCTGATTGTGTAAAATTTAAACTTAAAATTACTATTTAAAACGAGCTAGGATCTCCGTGAAATTTAAAATAGGAGCATTTGACATCAAAATATTTAGTGGGTTTTCCTCTAATTGAGCAAAATTGGAACTTTAAATTAATATTTCAAACGAGATCCGATCTTCATGAAATTTAAAATGGAAGCTTTTGACATTAAAATATTAGGTGGGTTTTCCTCTGATTGTGTAAAATTGAAAATTTAAATTAATATTTCAAACAAGCTCGGATCTCTCTGAAATTTAAAATAGAAGTATTTGACATCAAAATATTAGGTGGGTTTTCCTCTGATTGAGCAAAATTAAAAGTTTAAATTAATATTTCAAACCTGCTCTGATGTTCATGAAATTTGAAATGGAAGCATTTGACATAAAAATAATAGGTGGGTTTTCCTCTGATTGTGCAAAATTGAAAAAAAAAATTGACATGTTTTACGTCCGGGAGTAAAATTAGAACTTTAAATTATTATTTCAAATGAGATCAGATCTTCATGAAATTTAAAATGGAAGAATTTGACATCAAAATATTAGGTGGGTTTTCCTCTGATTGAGAAAAATTGAAACTTTAAATTAATATTTCTAACCAGGTCTGATCTTCATGAAATTTAAAATGAAAGCATTTGACATCAAAATATTAGGTGGGTTTTCCTCTGATTGTGTAAAATTGAAACTTGAAATTAATATTTCAAACGAGCTCGGATCTCCGCAAAATTTAAAATAGAAGCATTTGACAGAAAAATATTAGGTGGGTTTTCCTCTGATTGAGAAAAATAAAAAATTTAAATTAATATTTCAAACAAGATCTAATCTTTGTGATATTTAAAATGGAAGCATTTGACATGAAAATATTAGGTGGGTTTTTCTCTGATTGTGTAAAATTGAAACTTTAAATTAATATTTCAAACGAGATAAGATCTCCATGAAATTTAAGATAGAAGCATTTGAAATCAAAATACTAAGTGGGTTTTCCTCTGATTGAGCAAAATTGAAAGTTTAAATTAATATTTCAAACGAGATCCAATCTTAGTGAAATTTAAAATGGAAGCATTTGACATTAAAATATTAGCTGGGTTTTCCTCTGATTTTGTAAATTTGAAACTTTAAATTAATATTTCAAATGAGCTCGATTCTATGTGAAATTTAAAATAGAAGCATTTGACATCAAAATATTAGGTGGGTCTTCCTCTGATTGAGAAAAATTGAAACTTTAAATTAATATTTCAAATGAGCTCCGATATTCATGAAATTTTAAATGGAAGCATTTGACATCAAAATATTAGGTGGGTTTTCCTCTGATTGTGCAAAATTGAAACTTTAAATTAATATTTTAAACGAGCTCAGATCTCTGTGAAAATCAAAATAGAAGTATTTGACATCAAAATATGAGGTGGGTTTTCCTCTGATTGAGCAAAATTGAATCTTTAAATAAATATTTAAAATGAGATCCGGTCTTCGTGAAATTTAAAATGGAAGCATTTGACATTAAAATATTAGGTGAGTTTTCCTCTAATTGTGTAAAATTGAAACTCTAAATTAATATTTCAAATGAGCTCGAATCTCCATAAAATTTAAAATAGAATAATTTGACATCAAAATATTAGGTGGGTTTTCCTCTGATTGAGCAAAATTGAAAGTTTAAATTATTATTTCTAACGAGCTCTGTTGTTCATGAAATTTAAAATGGAAGCATTTGATATCAAAATATTAGGTGGAATTTCCTCTGATTGTGGAAAATTAAAACTTTCTTGTGACAGTTTATATCCAGGAGCAAAATTGAAACTTTAAATTAATATTTCAAATGAGCTCGGATCTTCGTGAAATTTAAAATGGAAGCATTTGACATCAAATGTTAGGTGTGTTTTCCTTTGATTGAGAAAAATTGAAACTTTAAATTATTATTTTAAATGAGCTCTGATCTTCAAGAAATTTAAATTGGAAACATTTGACATCAAAATATTAGGTGGGTGTTCCTCTGATTGTGTAAAATTGAAACTTGAAATTAATATTTCAAACAAGCTCGAATCTTTGTGAAATTTAAAATAGAAGAATTTGTCATCACAATATTAGGTGGGTTTTCCTCTGATTGAGCAAAATTGAAACTTTAAATTAATATTTTAAATGTTATCACATCTTCATGAAATTTAAAATCGAAGCATTTGACATTAAAGAAATAGGTGGGTTTTCCTCTGATTGTGTAAAATTGAAAGTTTAAATTAATATTTCAAAAGAGCTCAGATCTCTGTGAAATTTAAAATAGAAGCATTTGACATCAAAATATTAGGTTGGTTTTTCTCCTATTGACAAAAATTGAAAGTTTAAGTTAATATTTCAAACAAGCTCCGATGATCATGAAATTTAAAATGGAAGCATTTAAAATCAAAATATTAGGTGGTTTTTCCTCTGATTGTGCAAAATTGAAACTTTTTTGTGATACGTCTTACGTCCGGGAGCAAAATTGAAACTTTAAATTAATATTTCAAATGAGCTCAGATCTTTGTGAGATTTAAAATGGTAGCATTTGACATCAAAATATTAGGTGGGTTTTCCTCTGATTGAGAAAAATTGAAACTTTAAATTAATATTTCAAACGATCTTTAATCTTCATGAATTTTAAATTGGAAGCATTTGACATCATAATATTAGGTGGGTTTTCCTATGACTGTGTAAAATTGAAACTTGAAATTCATATTTCAAACGAGCTTGGATCTCTGTGAAATTTAAAATAGAAGCATTTGACATCAAAATATTAGGTGGGTTTTCCTCTGATTGAGCAAAATTGAAACTTTAAATTAATATTTCAAACAAGATCCAATCTTTTTGAAATTTAAAATGGAAGCATTTGACATTAAAATATTAGGTGGGTTTTCCTCTATTTGTGTAAAATTGAAACTTTAAATTAATATTTCAAACGAGCTTGGATCTCTGTGAAATTTAAAATAGAAGCATTTGACATCAAAATATATGGTGGGTTTTCCTTTGATTGAGAAAAATTGAAAGTTTAAATTAACATTTCAAACGAGCTCTGATGTTCATGAAATTTAAAATGGAAGCATTTGACATCAAAATATTAGGTGGGTTTTTCTCTCATTGTGCAAAATTAAAACTTTTTTGTGATAGGTTTTACGTCAGGGAGAAAAATTGAAACTTTAAAATAATATTTCAAACCAGCTCAGATCTTTACGAAATTTAAAATGGAAGCATTTGACATTAAAATATTACATGGGTTTTCCTATAATTGATTAAATAGAAACTTTAAATTAATATTTCAAACGAGCTCCGATCTTCGTTAAATTTAAATTGGAAGTATTTGACATCAAAATATTAGGTGGGTTTTCCTCTGATTGTGTATAATTGAAACTTGAAATTAATATTTCAAACGAGCTCTGATTTCCATGAAATTTAAAATAGAAGCATTTGACATAAAAATATTAGGTGGGTTTTCCTCTGATTGAGAAAAATTGAAACTTTAAATTAATAT
Source organism: Thuja plicata (assembly GCA_018584345.1). Lineage (NCBI taxonomy): Eukaryota > Viridiplantae > Streptophyta > Pinopsida > Cupressales > Cupressaceae > Thuja > Thuja plicata. Next base: position 18,930 of record MU226415.1, read on the forward strand.
CTCAAACGAGATCTGATGTTTGTGAAAGTTAAAATGGAAGCATTTGACATTAAAATATTAGGTGGGCTTTTCTCTGATTGTGTAAAATAGAAACTTTAAATTAATATTTCAAACAAGCTCAGATCTCTGTGAAATTTAAAATAGAAGCATTTGACATCAAAATATTACGTGGGTTTTCATCTGATTGACAAAAATTGAAAGTTTAAATTAATATTTCAAATGAGCTCTAATGTTCATGAAATTTAAAATGGATGTATTTGAAATCAAATTGTTAGGTGGGTTAATTTCCTTTGATTTTGCAAACTTGAAACTTTTTTCTGACACGTTTTACGTTTGGGGGAAAAATTGAAACTTTAAATTAATTTTTCAAACCAGACCGGATCTTTGTAAGTTTTAAAATGGAAGCATTTGACATAAAAATATTAGGTGGGTTTCCCTCTGATTGAGAAAAATTTGAAACTTTAAATTAATATTTCAAACAAGCTCTGATCTTTGTGAAATTTAAATTGGAAGCATTTGACATCAAAATATTAGGTGGCTTTTCCTCTGATTGTGTAAAATTGAAACTACAAATTAATATTTCAAATGAGCTCAGATCTTTGTGAAATTTAAAATAGAAGCATTTGACATCAAAATATTAGGTGGGTTTTCCTCTTATTGAACAAAATTGAAACGTTAAATTAATGTTTCAAGCGAGATTCGATCTTTGTGAAATTTAAAATGAAAGCATTTGACATTAAAATATTAGGTGGGTTTTCCTTTGATTGTGTAAAACTGAAAATTTAAATTAATATTTCAAACAAGCTCGAATCTCTGTGAAATTTAAAATAGAAGTATTTGACATAAAAATATTAGGTGGATTTTCCTCTGATTAAGCAAAATTAAAAGTTTAAATTAATATTTCAAACAAGCTCCAATGTTCATGAAATTTAAAATGGAAGCATTTGACATCAATATATTAGGTGGGTTTTCCTCTAATTGTGCAAAATTGAAACATTTTTTTGACACGTTTTACGTCCGAGAATAAAATTGAAACTTTAAATTAATATTTCAAACGAGCTCTGATCTTTGTGAAATTTAAATAGGAAGCATTTGACATTAAAATATTAGCTAGGTTTTCCTCTGATTGTGTAAAATTGAAACTTGAAATTAATATTTCAAATGAGCTTGGATCTCTGTGAAATTTAAAATAGAAGCATTTGAACAAAAATATTAGGTGGGTTTTCCTCAATTAAGCAAAATTGAAACTTTAAATTAATATTTCAAACGAGATTCGATCTTCGTGAAATTAAATTGGAAGCATTTGAAATTAAAATATTAGATGGGTTTTCCTCTGATTGTTTAAAATTGAAACTTTAAATTAATATTTCAAATGAGCTCAAATCTCTGTGAAATTTAAAATAGAAGCATTTGACATCAAAATATTAGGTGGGGTTTCCTCTGATTGAGCAAAATTGAAAGTTTAAATTAGTATTTCAAATGAGCTCTGATGTTCGTGAAATTTAAAAAGGAAGCATTTGACATCAAAATATTAGGTGGCTTTTCCTATGATTGAGCAAAATTGAAAATTTTTGGTGACATGTTTTACATCCGGGAGCAAAATTCAAACTTTAAATGAATATTTCAAAGGAGCTCGGATCTTTGTGAAATTTAAAATGGAAGCATTTGACATCAAAATATTAGGTGGGGTTTCCTCTGATTGAGAAAAATTAAAACTTTATATTAATATTTCAAATGAGCTCCCATCTTCGTGAAATTTAAATTGGATGCATTTGACATCAAAATATTAGGTTGGTTTTCCTCTCATTGTGCAAAATTAAAACTTTTTTGTGACACTTTTTACGTCTGGGAGAAAAATTGAAACTTTAAATTAATATTTCAAATGAGTTCAGATCTTCGTGAAATTTAAAATGGAAGCATTTGACATCAAAATATTAGGTGGGTTTTCCTCTGATTGAGCAAAATTGAAACATTAAATTAATATTTAAAACGAGCTCTGATCTTTGTGAAATTTAAAGTGGAAGTATTTCACATCAAAATAGTAGGTGGGTTTTCCTCTGATTGTGTAAAATTAAAACTTAAAATTACTATTTCAAATGAGCTGGGATCTCTGCGAAATTTAAAATAGAAGCATTTGACATCAAAATATTTAGTGGGTTTTCCTTTGATTGAGAAAAATTCAAACTTTAAATTAATATTTCAAACGAGTTTCGATCTTCATGAAATTTAAAATGGAAGCTTTTGACATCAAAATATTAGGTGGCTTTTCCTCTGATTGTGTAAAATGGAAAATTTAAATTAATATTTCAAATGAGCTCAAATCTCCATGAAATTTAAAACAGAAGTATTTGACATCAAAATATTAGGTGGGTTTTCCTCTGATTGAGCAAAATTGAAAGTTTAAATTAATATTTCAAACCTGCTCTGATGTTCGTGAAATTTGAAATGGAAGCATTTGACATAAAAATAATAGGTGGGTTTTCCTCTGATTGTGCAAAATTGAAAAAACATTTTGACATGTTTTACGTCTGGGAGTAAAATTGAAACTTTAAATTATTATTTCAAACGAGATTGAATCTTCGTGAAATTTAAAATGGAAGCATTTGACATCAAAATATTAGGTGGGTTTTCCTCTGATTGAGCAAAATTGAAACTTTAAATTAATATTTCTAACAAGGTCTGATCTTCATGAAATTTAAAATGAAAGCATTTGACTTCAAAATATTAGGTGGGTTTTCCTCTGATTGTGTAAAATTGAAACCTCAAATTAATATTTCAAACGAGCTTAGATCTCCATGAAATTTAAAATAGAAGCATTTGATAGAAAAATATTAGGTGGGTTTTCCTCTGATTGAGAAAAATTAAAAATTTAAATTAATATTTCAAACAAGATCCGATCTTTGTGAAATTTAAAATGGAAGCATTTGACATGAAAATATTAGGTGGGTTTTCCTCTGATTGTGCAAAATTGAAACTTTAAATTAATATTTCAAATGAGATCGGATCTCCATGAAATTTAAAATAGAAGCATTTGAAATCAAAATACTAAGTGGGTTTTCCTCTGATTGAGCAAAATTGAAAGTTTAAATTAATATTTCAAACGAGATCCGATCTTTGTGAAATTTAAAATGGAAGCATTTGACATTAAAATATTAGCTAGGTTTTCCTTTGATTGTGTAAATTTGAAACTTTAAATTAATATTTCAAATGAGCTTGAATCTCTGTGAAATTTAAAATAGAAGCATTTGACATCAAAATATTAGGTGGGTCTTCCTCTGATTGAGAAAAATTGAAAGTTTAAATTACTATTTCAAACGAGCTTCGATATTCATGAAATTTAAAATGGAAGCATTTGACATCAAAATATTTTGATTGTGCGAAATTGAAACTTTAAATTAATATTTCAAATGAGCTCAAATCACTATGAAATTTGAAATAGAAGTATTTGACATCAAAATATTTGGTGGTTTTTCCTCTAATTGAGAGAAATTGAATCTTTAAATTAATATTTAAAATGAGATCCGATCTTCGTGAAATTTAAAATGGAAGCATTTGACATTAAAATATTAGGTGAGTTTTCCTCTGATTGCATAAAATTGAAACTTTAAATTAATATTTCAAATGAGCTCGAATCTCCGTAAAATTTAAAATAGAAGAATGTGACATCAAAATATTAGGTGGGTTTTCCTCTGATTGAGCAAAATTGAAAGTTTAAATTATTATTTCTAACGAGCTCCGTTGTTCATGAAATTTAAAATGGAAGCATTTGATATCAAAATATTAGGTGGGATTTCCTCTGATTGTGCAAAATTCAAACTTTACATTAATATTTCAAACAAGCTCTGATCTTTGTGAAATTTAAATTGGAAGCATTTGACATCAAAATATTAGGTGGCTTTTCCTTTGACTATGTAAAATTGAAACTACAAATTAATATTTCAAATGAGCTTAGATCTTCGTGAAATTTAAAATAGAAGCATTTGACATCAAAATATTAGGTGGGTTTTCCTCTTATTGAACAAAATTGAAACGTTAAATTAATGTTTCAAGCGAGATCAGATCTTTGTGAAATTTAAAATGAAAGCATTTGACATTAAAATATTAGGTGGGTTTTCCTTTGATTGTGTAAAATTGAAAATTTAAATTAATATTTCAAACAAGCTCGAATCTCTGTGAAATTTAAAATAGAAGCATTTGACATAAAAATATTAGGTGGGTTTTCCTCTGATTAAGCAAAATTGAAAGTTTAATTTAATATTTCAAACGAGATCTGATCTTTGTGAAATTTCAAATGCAAGCATTTGACATTAAAATATTAGGTGGGTTTTCCTCTGATTGTGTAAAATTGAAAATTTAAATTAATATTTCAAACGAGCTCGGATCCTCATGAAATTTAAAATAGAAGCATTTTACATCAAAATATTAGGTGGGTTTTCCTCTGATTGAGCAAAATTGAGATTTTAAATTAATATTTCAAACGAGCTCTGATGTTTGTGAAATTTAAAATGGAAGCATTTAACATCAAAATATTAGGTGGGTTTTCCTCTGATTGTGCAAAAATTTAAAAAAATTTGTAACACATTTTACGTAAGGGAGCAAAATTGAAGCTTTAAATTAATATTTCAAATGAGCTCGGATCTTCGTGAAATTTAAAATGGAAGCATTTGACATCAAAATATTAGTTAGATTTTCCTCTGATTGAGCCAAATCAAAACTTTAAATTAATATTCCAAACAAGCTCCAATCTTCATTAAAATTAAATTGGAACCATTTGACATCAAAATATTAGGTGGGTTTTCCTCTGATTGTGTAAAATTGAAACTTGAAATTAATATTTCAAACATGCTCGGATCTCCGTGAAATTTAAAATAGAAGCATTTGACATCAAAATATTAGGTGTGTTTTCCTCTAATTGAGAAAAATTTATACTTTAAATTAATATTTCAAACGAGATCTGATCTTTGTGAAATTTAAAATGGAAGCATTTGAAATTAAAATATTAGTCAAGTTTTCCTCTGATTATGTAAAATTGAAACTTTAAAATAATATTTCAAATGAGCTCCTATCTTCGTGAAATTTAAAATAGAAGCATTTGACATCAAAATATTAGGTGGGTTTCCCTTTGATTGATGAAAATTGAATGCTTAAATTAATATTTCAAATGAGCTTTGATGTTCGTTAAATTTAAAATGGAAGCATTTGACATCAAAATATTAGGTGGGTTTTGTTGGAAATATGGATGGAGTAACTGAGAGGGGAGGGGTGAATCAGTTACCACAAAAATAAATCCTCAAGTCCCTTAGATGTCTTAAATATATATTGCTGTTACTCGGTAGATTAACTTATCATTGTTCATTAAACATTCACAGTTATTGACATGCATAAATCAAATAGCATAAACACAAGTGACACAAGTAA
>MU226415.1:52189-90247 GCA_018584345.1 Thuja plicata
TTAACAATTTAAAGGACATGTACAAATATAAAATTAGTTTATTCAAACTATATCAAATGAAGATTAAAGTTCACTAAGTTATGTAAAAAAATTGAATAATATGAAAATGACATACATATGTATACCTTGATTTTCATGTTGTCAGAGTGCATGCTTCACACATGCTCCTACTCCATCATGCTCCCCTTTTCCATGTCCACTTTAAAAGAAGTTCCAAAGAAACTTAACATTGTGTCTAGCATGTTGCATAGCTAACCAATTAAAGGCTTTTGCAGATTTAAATTGACCTGCACAATCATGTGACAAAAACTTTTTAAAACAAGTTAAATATATATGATCTCTAGATCTTAGATATAATTGAAATGTACTATTTTAAAGAAAATTTAATTCAAGTTTACTTACTCGCACACCCATCAGACCAGATCCAGTGTTGTGAAGCATTTATGCTGCGACTCGCAAGATTCTAGAAAAACATGTTGAAACAATGAGCCACATAACTCCTATCATGAACCTTATCATCGTTGATATAGAAATGAACCTCCTTGATGATAATGCGTTCATTTTGATCTATACTTTCAATCTCATCCAAATCAAATTGTGCATGTCTATAGGTCACATGGATAAATATTGAAACTTGATCAGAATGATAGTAAAAATATTTGAAGCTCTTTTTGAGGAGAGAATGTATAGTTCTCCACAAAATCTACAACTGAAAGAATACAACCAGGTGGAAAACAATTTTTGGAATCACAAAACTATTTAGCTTGTCATCGTGCACCATGACAATGTTGGATATGTGGATAAATCATAGATCAAAATATGTCCATGAATTCAGGGAATTTTTTAGTGGCAATTCTTTGCCAATTGGCAAATATGTCCCGTTGGGCTTATAGAATTTGGTGAAAAAATGCATAGTGTACTGTTTGACCGGTTCACCCAGATTTTATAAAAAACATGTTAATTGGTCGAGTTGTTCGCCACTATTTGCATGTAATTTCACTACGGTAGTGGGTTTGTTCGCCCATTTATCTATTGTATATTTACTATTATTTGCCATGGATTAAGGAAGGGGTATTTATCAAGGATCACCATTCGCCAAAGTCCCATTATCCCAAGTTAAAATTTTATTTGCACTAGCACCCAATTCACCATGCATTGTAATTCACCGTGTCCCAAATTCCTGCCCTATTCACCTAGTTAATTACTTGGAATTACGTGGGGTTCACCAAATATTAGTTTTTATCATATGCAAATGTCGTCCCCTTCGCCAAAATTCAAAATAAGCATTTGTATATAAGGATAGTTTCAAGAGATTTAGGAGTAAAAAAAATTAGTTGATTCTGAGCTAACAATTGCGATTGGTAGCGAACCAGAAAGACTATGAGTCCTTAGTATCTTTTAATTATTCAAGTAAAATTTATTGCAGCCTTAATTTGTTGGAGATGTTAGAGTCAAAGTTAAATAGGAAGAGGTCTATTAAAGGTGGAGAATCTAGAGATGTCCAAGAGAGGCCAACGAAATGTAGAAAAATATCTTCATACTTTTGCGGGGGCAGACACAATGGTCATGGTGTTGGTCAAAGTGAGGAAGGTACGTCATCAGAGGAACCTATACAACTTCGAGGTTATCAACTTACACAGGAGTCTATTCAACAAACTGGGGAACTTAAAGTTGCAGAACCTGATATCTCTCATGAAGATGACCTTGAAGATGAATTTCAAGTAAATAACTAGTACCAGGATGAATCAATCGACTTCAGTGATGATGATGTTTCAATTAATAGTAACACTAAAGGGAGAGGAAAATCAAAATAAAAAATAGATCATCAATGGGAGATGTCCAGGAGATTTAAATTTTATTGGGTGGCAAAGTATCCATTCATTGAACCTATGGACAATCCAATTGTAGGTGAGCCACTAGTAGAATGCAGATGTACGATTTGTAGTTGGAAGTATAAAAAAGAAAAGCGGTTGCAACTTAAATTGGACACCATAGAGAAACACATTAGTAAGGTTTATGAAACCTCAACTGTAGATGGAAAGGAAATAAAAGTGGTAAGATATAAAAAAAAGGAGCAATGTCAACATCAAAGGCATGCTAAGGAATATTATTTGTTTCATAAATTTAAGATGAAGCCTGGTGACGTTCAAGGTTCTATTAATTCTATTTTTGCAAAAGAAAGTGAAGTAGAAGAATGCAGAAAAGTTGTTCAATTAAGTAATGTTTTCCATATTTTGAGCAGAGGGTGTCTAATGATAGACTATCCAGAAATGAGTGGTTTGTTACACTTTTTGAAAGTTCCTAACTATCCTATCACTCATTGGTCAATAAACAGTGGATGGGAATGGGCAAGTTGTATTGCCCTAGTTGAAATAGAGGATGTATAGAGAAAAATAAAAGAGTCAACCTTTATTGCATTGTCCTTAGACAAAGTTACGACAATAGATAATACGTTGTGGGTATGCATGCATGTTTATACTGTACAGAATAATGTCCGCCAACCACATCTACTAACTGTTGCAAAATTGAGGGACAATGCGACATTAGAAAATTTATTTCAATTAGTAAAGAGTCATTTAATTGAATATGGAGCTATGGATGAATTGACAATAGCAAAGAAGTTGATCTGTGTTGGAGTGGATGGAGCTTTAGTAATGCAAGGTCAAAGGAATGGTATTTGCACAAAGATCTAGGCTTCTTGTTCACCATATGTTGTTGGCATTCACTGTATGGCCCACAGGATGAATCTTTTTTTTAGAGTTGTGAAGAAATTTCCTTTAGTAAACAAGGTTGAAGATTTAGTAAGAGAGTTGTACTCATATTTTTGTTGAAGTCCCAAACATTTTAGGGAATTTCAACACTTTGCTGATGGAATTACCAATGGAAACAAGCTTCTAAAAGATGTTGATACCAGATGGATCTCTTTGGATGGGCTAGCACATCAATTTTTTTTCTGAATATCAATCTTTGATTGGACTTATGTACAACAATCGTGACAATGCAGAAAATCAGAGATGTGGTGACCTACTTCGAAGGTTAAGCAATATAGAGACACTTTTGACTTTTGCATCTCTTCTTCCCATGCTAGAATAAATGACATTCATTATGAAAAAATCCCAGTAAAGAGCCATGTATATTGCAGAATATGCTACTTTGCGTAAAATGTCATGCCAAGTCCTTGATAATCTTTATTGAAATGACCCAAATTTATCTAATGAAAAATTTCATCACTGGAGGAAACTAACAGATTTGGACAATCCTGATAATTATTTAAAGATCATTAAAAATGGAGATTTATGTGTTTGAGTAAGGGGATTTCAGATACCAATGTACTACAGTGCCCCAAAGAAGTGAGCTACAAGAGTTACAAGGGAAGAGTTTACTAGGATCATCGAGTCTATAGCAACTAATGCAAGGGACATAGCCTATAAAGTTTCCTCTGAAATAATATCCAGATTCCCATATGAACAACTGCTTGAGGCCATGGAAATTTTGTTTCCTCAATATCAGCACTTAAACTCTAAGGAAGATTATCGTAATAGGTTGTTGAAGTTGATAAAGGAATTTTGCAAATCTATAGAATTCAATGGAATTTTAAATGAAGGTCTTCTTAAACAACAATTAGGCACTTTTTCAAGGACTATGAAGCATCAATATCAATTAATGCATAACCCACATGTAGAGGGCTCAACAACAAGGCTTTGGACAGAACTAAAATAGAGCACAATGTTGTGTGATGAAATTTTAGAGTTCTTCAAGCTTGCTGATCTATGTCAAACCATGATATTGGGTTCGATGGAGGATGAGAGAGTTTTCAATGCTTTGGGATTTCTAAAATCAAAGATAAGAAACAAACTAGACAAGAATTTGGAATCATGCTTGAGGGTCTACACATATAGATATGATGTCAATACTTTTCCTTATCAAAAAGCAATGGAAATCTGAAAGAAAAGATGCAAAAGAAGAGGGTTGGGAAACACCATTAACCAATCTCTGACTCTGAGTTGCACAACTATAGGTGGCGATGGGAGTGGGATTCATAGAAGTGGAGGTCAGAGTGAAGAAGACAAAAATTAAAATGAAGAGAACAATGAAGGAACTGGAATACCAAAATTAGATGATGATGACAACGCAGACATGAATTGGCAAATTTAGAAAATTTTTGCTAAATTAGCAGTAGCAATCAATATGTATTTTTTGAGCTTATTAACTACTATATCCTATCATTCAATGTTCATTTTAGAAAAGCAAGAATGTATTACGTTTCATCATTAATATTTGAGTACAAATATTATCATTACAATTTACTGTAGTTTGTGTCGCATCATCAATGATCATTCATATTTGAATTTGAAATTGTTGAATGAAATTTGTATTCCAAATTTCCAATAGCATATTACAGAGTAAATCAACTAAGAATAACTGAATAAAATAGAGTAACTCAACATACATTAAATTGGAAACCGTGAAAATTAGATAGAGCACAAATTGTTTTGTATTCATTTGCAATACATTACAATTTACATTAGTTCAAAAAAATAGAGTAACTCAACATACATTAAATTGGAAACCATGAAAATTAGATAGAGCACAAATTGTTTTATATTCATTTGCAATACATTACAATTTACAGTAGTTCAAAATTTAGAGCAATCTTTGTAGGCCAGTCCAAACATCCTCTGATGGCAGAACAATTTGGTTCATAGTATAGTCATATTTCTGCAACTTCGTTAGCAATTCATATTTGGAAGTGTGACTTGAAAGCACTGTTGCTTCTAAAACTCCATTCAAATTTCTCACTGGTTTGATGAAATCCATGAATGTATCAGGAGAAAAGTCTATAGGAAGAAAGCGTAAATCAGTATTTATTTTGTCCTGCAACTTTATTTTGTAATTTTCTCTTCCAATGAACTTATTTGCGTCAAATCCCTTAGGAAAACCAAGACTTTCCAAATTCACTTTCCTTTGTTCAATATTTAAGATCTTCTTCTTATCTTTGACATCAATTTCCTGTGCTTCTTGTAGCTTCTCACATTTTTGAATGATACTTGATACCTTTATTGAGGCATCAAGGCGGTTGTTAATTCCCTTGTTTGATAGATAACTATCACTCTTACTGTAGAGTTGTTGCATAATATATTTTTCTTTCTTTTCTTTCTTGAAAACATCCATGTTCTATTCAATGTTCTTATGAAGCTTCACATAACATAATCTCATACTTTGAAGCATTTCAAACCGCTCAAACAAGCTATCAGACATCCCCAATTTTTGGCCCCAAATGTGTTCTTTAGTAATCTTCACTAAATTATTACTAGTATTTGTTAAAGTTTGAATTGTATTATTGGCCTTCTTTAGTTCTTCTGCCATTTTTTCACAATTATTTTTCTCTTCCACTGCTTTGTTTTCCCAATGATTGGCTTTATCCACCTGAGAGTCCAATTTCTTTTGCATTTCCCAGTTGGAGGCAACATTACTCTCCATGGTTTTAAATAACTTTTGTGAAGTGACTCTTTCTTCCTCTAGTTTTTTAGTAATTTCTGCCAATTTCCCCTCAGTGCCTTTAGCTCTGCCTACTCCTATTCCTTCACTACTGCCTCTGCATGTTCCTACTCTATATTTGCTGATGTAGAGGTCAATTTTTTAATCTTTTTATGTAGTTCTTTCAAACTATTCTCTGAAGCTTTCCTCTTTTCTTTTTCATTGGCAATGTCTACCTGTAACTTTTCTATATTTTTATCGAGCTTACTTTTCTCTCTTTCCATCTTTAGCAATGCACTATAGACCACTTGGTTTGTAGACTTTGACACATTGATTTTTTCCACATTTTTAACTTTGGAAAAATCCATTTGGAGAGTGCTAACTTCAAATTCAGACGGATCTATCTGACTCTCTTGTGGGTTTCCATCTTTTTGGGTGGAATAACAACCATGAACTCCATCATATCTCTATTTGGGTCATATGTTGGAAAAACCCTGTTGGATGCAGGTTGTTCCTCTACAGGTGCAGTAAGGGCACTAGTTTGCAATGTCTTTTGTATTTCCTTATTCTTGGTTGTTGTTTCTGCAAATTTATTATAGAAATATTTGAAATGAAAATCTAGTGTTGCAGAAGGATTTGAATGTTTGAAAGGTGAAGTAGAGCTTGCAATGCCTGTTGATCTAACTAATGCTATTTGATGATTTAAACTTATAGAGGGCTTTGTTGAACTTGAAACTGCAAATAGTTCTTTAGGATCGAGTCTCCATGTTGTGGATGTGGAAAAATTTTTATTCTTGACACTATCATCTTATATGGGATTCTTTGTAGATTCTATAGGCCTCTTTAGAGAGGAAACATGTTGTATAAGTTGACCAGTCCCACTGGCACCAGTGCCACTACCAGAACCAGTAGCAGTAGATTCCCCAATCCCACCCATGGCAATGGATGTTCTTGTGGGCACAATGGTTCCTGATGAATCTAATGTGTCCTCTCCAAACCCAAGGCCTGCACTAGGTTCATGATCAATTTTTGTTGTGACAATTGGAATCCAGATGCCATCTCTTGTGGGACCCAAACTGCCACCTTTATAACCCATTTTTTCCACAATGTTTTCCCCTTTTCTATATACTTGTTTATGGTAGTCGCTGACTCCACTGTGACCTAGAGTAAATGCAATTGATGGATTATCATCCTGACTATCTGGAGAACTGCTCCCATATGCCATGGTAGGATGCTCCAAATTCCATAATTTGTTAAACTCTATATCCTCGTCTATATCATCCAGATCTACACTGGTCTTTGGTTCACCAAGATCCTTTCTCATACTCCAAAAATCATTCATTTTTGTTTGAGTCCATTTTCTATCCTTACACTCTTCTGCTATTTTATTTGGTATTTTTATGTTTGATGGATGAGCACCTTTTTCGTACAAATTGCAGGACATTCTAGGTTGTACAATGCCCTGCTTTATTGATGTCATAATTTGTGATGACAACTATTCAACTAAAATTTTTTCCTCAGCGGAAAATTTCTCCATCTCTTTTGTAACGTCATCCCAGCTATCCTTGTTTTCCAACTTCTCTAGCAATGGTTTACTTTCATGTTGAAATAAGTTTGTAGAGTTCTTATTAGCAACAAGCATTGTTTGAATGATGTTGAGTGGATCATACTTCCAGTACCACTCTAAATCAAATTGAAAATTTTATAAAAAAAAATTTTCCACTTTGAATGCCTTTCTCTCAAATGTTAACCCTTCAATTGAGAAAGGTAAGGAAGGAAATATGCTCTTCTTTGACTGGCCAACGAAGAGTCTATCTATGCTCTCAAGTTGTAGTGCATATTCTACTGCAAACACCCTATCTATCACATGCATTGGAAGTTTTTGGGGTTGTAGTTCTGATCTATAAAACCTTAGCACAGTGTATTCTTCCATTAAGTACCAGTCAGCCAATTGAATTGTTCTTCCAAGTTGGATGCAATCCCTACATGAAGCAGATAATCTAGGCATTGGATTTCTTGTTATTTTTTTGTACAATGGTGCCAAAAAGAAATCTACAAAATTACTGTAATTCCTTTTGTTATCATACATCCTTATTTGAGGTGTCTAGTTATATATTGGAGTACCCATCTAAATTTCAAGCTTGTTTCCATTGCTCATTAATATTGCAGCATGCTTGGCTAGCAGAAGATAGCACAAGTAGGTTGTGAACCTAAATGTCTTAGAATTGCCTATTTTAATCAATGCTAATTGTTCTTGCATCGATTGAACCATGTGTCAAACAAAATTATATTTTACTAGTTCATTAACACAATGGATATCCCAAATCAATTGAAGAATGATGGCACCCACTTCCCTATTGTTTTTCATTCCTAGGAAAAATGCTAGCGAGGATATAGTAGCCTAAACCCATGGCATAAAAATGTTAAAATCATAAGGAGGCTTATGGTTCTCACCCAATGAAGCCTTTGCCTCTATAACTATTAGACCCTTTATAAATGATTTTTTTGCGTTTGGCACGACTGCCTCATATTTTTCTGCCAGCAATCCGAGGTTAATATGGACATTACAGTTTTGTCAGTCAAACCCTAGGTCTAGCAAACTGATAAATTCTTCCTAGTTTATTGCTAAAATTTCTTCCTGATTATTTTTATTGACAATTATTTTTCTTTCTTCATCATAATTTTCTACACAAATCAAGATAATTTATGGGCAAGGAAAAACTTCAGGTAATAGCATGCAACCCAAACCTACATCCCACGAAGAAACTTTATTCATAGTTGCATCTATCGCTGGATTAAATTTTATAAAGTCAGACCTCTTTGGTCCAGTTGCCATACTGCACAATTTATGTTTAATTGATATGATTCCCCTTTGACCGTCGATAGCAGGAACATAAACATCATGATACTCATCAGTGAAACTAGGGATTTCTACTAGTTTTCTACAGTCTATTAAAGTTTTCCCATCTTCTTGCCCTTGGCCTTGAGTTTTCACTTTCCCCATTGTTCTTTGGAAGAATGAAAAAACACAAAATCACACATATTTACTAACAAAATCACAGATAATAACTAACTAATTAAGAAAACCCTATGTCCCCAATTTAAGAAAACCCTAACTATACATGCATTGTGCAAGAATTAAAATTTCAAAATCAAGTTAAACATAAATTTTGACATTACAAAATTGGGATGCATCAGGATAGATTTGTTACCTAAAATTATATTTTGAAATCTGGATAGATAGAAGTTAGAATGGCTAAGGCTCTCACAAATTACAGTCTCAAAATCTTTGGCAATGGTTTAATAGTTCTTTTTTTCTCTCCTATTTAGGTATGAGCCTATAAGTTGATAGGTTATTAAAAAGGAAATGGTAAAAACCTTTCGTTAAAACTTAAATGTAACAAATTAAATGAATATTACACCTCTCACGTGTCACATTTTCTGAAAGATTTTAATGATTATTACATGTCTCACGTGTCACATTTTTGGAAAGATTTTAATGAATATTACACGTCTCATGTGTCACATGACATGTTCATCTCTCGTAATCCAACAATTGTTATGATTTTAAAATATTAATAATTTAATACACATTAATCAATATAATCATTAACTATATTGAATTCCCTTTGAATTCATGCATTTGAGAATACCTTACCCATGAAATTTTAACTAGTAACCAGTCACCATTAAATGATAAAGTTTGGAAACATTAAATTATTACATGAAACAAAAGTGCAACACAAATATTTTATATTATATTACGCAAAATTTCAATACAACTTTACAAATCAACAACACCCATAGGCCATAGGCCCATATCTATTAACGATTCTTATAATAAAAACAAAATAGAAAAGCACTTCAAATTTCTTAAAACATTTTCATATTTTTTTTTAAACATACATTATTACAATTTACTTCATTGCAAAAACCCTAGTAAGCTACTACCACAAGAGGGAGACACAATAGAGACTAGGACAGGGACAAGGACATAGTCAGGGACTATCCGGCTGAGGCTCCCTTCCTTCTATATGTAAATTTGAAGAGAGGATAATCTCAGAGAATTCTTCTAGCCATCGATAGTCCTCGGTATCCTCCAGGTTGTGCCACTTCCAGAGGAAATCCCTCACAATCTGTGCCCACTTTCGATGGCATGTGAGCTTCTCAACATCAAGGTTCAGTAGAAATGGTTTCTTGGGAACAATTTCTACTAGCTGTAGAATCCTCAACAAATCATTTTCCCAAGGAATACCAAACACAATTTCTGCAAATATGACAACATTCACATCGTCGCTGAGGTACTCTTTTCTAAAAAATTTCCTCAGAAGCATGTGAATTTCCACCTTTTCTCCACCTAGGTCCAACAGAGATGCCATGAATTGAGATGAAATGTCAATGTTAACTCTATACCTATTTTCGTTATCTAGAAATTCACGTCCCAGTGCCATCCTTATAGCCTCCTTGGTGAAGGCTCCCAACTCCATAGCTACAGATGCCAGGATTGGGTCTATGACCAGACCCAAAAAGGCCTTTTGATCCTCCAAGGTAGTGCATCTTAAATGAATTGGAGTGTCCATTGAAAATCAAACTGATTAGTATTCTAATTTTTGACAAAAAAATAAAGAGAACCGAGCAGTCGTAGACTATTTTCCCAAATTTTCTTTGACAATCGTAATTTAACAAGCATATATCATCTATTTATAAGCCTTGATTGAAATTATTTCTCTGCCCTAAAGATCTAATTAATTTGTATGTAAAATGGTAACTGTCCTTCAACAATCTCTAAATCTTTCATATTTAATGCAATAGTGGGTGAAATTAGAAACAACACTTATGATAAGACATTTGCTTTCTTTGGAATAATGAAGGCCAAACATCACGCAGGTGGACATAACAATTATTTATTATAAAAAAACTTTTCCATTGATGTAAGATCATCAAACGGTCAGAAAACAATGTCCTTAAATGAATAGATAATGATGTCACAGTTCACACTTATCTGTCATTGAAAATTAATTATGGCTTAACTGTCATTACTTTACTTATGTCATATCTACTCATCACCATTAATTAAATTTACTTGATGTCATATCTACTCATCGCTATTAATTGTCATTACTTTACTTGATGTCATATCTACGACAGTTGTTTATAATTTTTAAATTAACTAATAAATCTTGTCACAACTCACAGCCTCACACGTCCGTTGGATTACAACATATCAATAGCCAAAGATGAATTTCGGGCCTATTGATGGTCTTCATAATCTTTACGGAAAACTCTCTATGGAATCATGACATGTGGTATGATTGATCGTGGACTTATTGGTACGATCAATCATACCATGTGTCATGATTCCGCTGAGAGTTTTCCGTAAACATTATGAAGACCAACAATAGGCCCGAAATTCACCTTTGGTCATTGATATGTTGTAATCCAATGGATGTGTGAGTCTGTGATGGCATAGTGGTGGGACCTGATGCAACTTCAACATCAAATCAAAACCATTGGATTAAGAGAGATGAACGGTGGAAGGTGCATTTTAGAAGAAATGTGGTGACATAACTCCTTTACTAAAAAATCTCTCCGAAAACATCGTACGTGTCATCCTTTGAGAATGAAAACTTAGGAGAATGAAACTTTAATAGTTATTTCCAATTATTAAATTGCCATACCAACTATACAACTATTCTCTTAAATTGCCAAGTTTATATGTATTTTTGAAATACATTCGCCATGACAAATAATTAATTACAATATTTGGAAAATTATTTTGCCATAATTTATCAGTAAAATTTTCCAGTTTACCCAATTATATTAATAATTTTCCTATTAAAATCATTTGTTGTCGCCATATTTTTATAAAAATTGTATACAGTATTAAAAAATTTGCCACCAAATATCTATAATTTGAACCATAATTCACCATCAATATTAAAAATTTTCCCTCCAAAAAAAATGTGATTCGCCACAATTTTATACTTTTTGGGAGGGGGGGGTTTCTTAAAGTTATCCCTGCATGAATTGAAGGTATGGTAATTCACTCTCCTTCATTGCAATTGTTTTTTATTCTAGTCCTGTCTTGGTTTTGTATTTCTCATATTCAAATCTCTTCCACTGGACTGGTGTTGTAACATTAATATTATCAAATTGTAAAGGAAATTTATGTAAATTTCTACAATCATTGCATTCATTTTTTATAGATTGGACATTGAATTCATCAAAGTCTTCTGACTTATCACATAAAATGGATTTCACAAATTCTGTTATACTTCCAGGAACCATATCTAGATTAAGTACTGCCATAACCTTTTTATATGATTGCAAATATAAGTGAAATTCAATATGATTTTGAAAACAATATGTTTCATGAACTTTATTTATGCACACGAAGCAAGGATGCAACATCTCAAACATTCTCTAACCTATTTTCCCATTTGAAAATTTTTGTTTAAATGTTTCAAATAGTTTACTTTGTGTAGTATCGACAAAATGTTTTGGATGTGAAATCTTGATATTGGTCTTGTCATATTTAATATGTATAATGTCCCTTCTATTGGAAGAAACACGAGAGTGGTTGGTCCAAAATTCAATGACTCAACTTCTTACATCTTCATAAATTTTGTCTTTTCGAGGAACTCTACAAATCTGTACCCAATTCTTTACAATGTTCATATCCAACACATTTCTCTTCCTAATATATCTCTGAATAGTTCTTCGAGATCCATTGAGTAAATCAAAAACTGCTCAAACTTGATTTCCGCGTGTCAATCTCTTACTGGTAATCATATTCATCAATGCTCTTCTAGCAATATTTGAATCAGATCCTCCATGATCTGTCTTGTTAACAACGTTCAATGCATCTTGCAAATTTTCAATTATTGTTTCTTTTACTTGACCTCCTTGTCCAATTTTCCTATTATCAACACCTAACAACTCCAAAACTAGATTCATTTCTCTTTTCTGAAATAACTTTGCAAATAATTGTGCTTTTCCCACCAAATTTTTATCCTCAAAATATTCTTTCCACATGTTTTTGACATGAAATTTAATAGTGCTATCAGATATCAGGTGCTCCAGTGCAATTTGACTGACAAGTGATTCCTCATTCCTCATTCCCCTAGATGAGTTGTGCCTTCTTCAACATCGATAGGTTCTTCTTCAACATTGACCGGTTTCTCTTCGGTAAGTTTCGTATGACCTTTCATTTGGTCATTCCTTTTACAATCATATTTCCTTGTTCTAGTCCTTTTATTTCCCATTGCTCAAATAGAAGCAAAAAATTTATTTTTCTTTCAGAATCCTTCTTTATTACAAAACTTGCAAATTCACACTCCTCTGGTCACAAAATGCCTTTTTCGCTTCCTCTATAAACTTTATATATTCTGAAATAAGAATTTAATTTTTCAATTGATATTTTTTTTTTTAAAAAACAACTTTTACATATACCTTTCAGATTGAAAGGGTGGGTCGCCCACGCGACCGCTCATGGGTGGCCGACCACTTAGGTAGAATTGACCGAGTTACCCTCAGCTAAGTACTACTCGGCCGAGTATAACTCGGCCGAGCCATCCTAGGTGGCATGCCATGTTGGTAACCAAACCTCCAAAAACACACCAAATCAACAAGTTGGCACTTTTGCTGGCTTTTTCTCTACTGAAACTAAACAATGTCAAAAAACTAAAAGTACCCTTTTCTAGAACTCGGAAGCACGATTCTTGACATACAATTTTTATGTTGTTTCGACTAAATAACATTGAACAAATTTGTTAAAAACTGCATGTAGGTTATTAAAGATTTTGGAAGTTGTTGATTCAGATAATATTAAAAAAATACTAAATCCATTCAGAAAATTTTTAAAATCATAGATAACACTAGAGAAGAGAGTCATCTTCAATCATATGTAATTTATTTGGTTTTTGGTATAGTTTTGATGGGGGAAAAATGGCGGGAGACAAAAATGGCTGATTTCAACTAAGTTCGACTTTGAATAATTATAACAGGCAAAGTATACATTGAAAAAACTTCTTTCTTTTCTTGGGCACTAGCTATATCTATCATCTAAAACATATTCTGAAATTGGAGGAGAAACTAATGTTTTACTTTTAATGATTTGGCGGGAAGTAAACTCCCTGATTTATAGTATTTTTCACGAAATGAAAAATAGACCTTAAAATTTCAAAAAACATATTAATTTTGGTTCAATTTTTTTTAAAAAAATTATAGGCATATAATTCAGCCTATTTCACACATTTCATCAGTTTACATCACCTTCAAATTCTCAACAAAAATGTGAATTTTATGCCCTTGAAGTTTTACAGTTTTGGTTTTGTTGTCCTTTTCCTTTGTAAAAGGGTGACAGATTATTGTGCTTTTACCCAGAAACATTTGACATCAAAATATTAGGTGGGTTTTCCTCTCATTGAGAAAAATTGAAACTTTAAATTAATATTTCAAATGAGATCTGATCTTCGTGAAATTTAAAAAGGAAGCATTTGACATTAAAATATTAGGTGGGTTTTCCTCTGATTGTGTAAAATTGAAACATTAAATTAATATTTCAAACGAGCTCGGATCTCCATGAAATTTAAAATAGAAGCATTTGACATCAAAATATTAGGTGGGTTTTCCTTTGATTGAGAAAAATTGAAAGTTTAAATTAATATTTCAAATGAGCTCCGATGTTCATGAAATTTAAAATGGAAGCATTTGACATCAAAATATTAGGTGGGTTTTCCTCTGATTGAGCAAAATTGAAAATTTAAATTAATATTTCAAACGAGATCCGATCTTTGTGAAATTTAAAATGGAAGCATTTGAAATTAAAATATTAGGTGGGTCTTCCTTTGATTGTGTAAAATTGAAACTTTAAAATATTAGGTGGGTCTTCATTTGAAGCATTTGAAATTAAAATATTAGGTGGGTCTTCCTTTGATTGTGTAAAATTGAAACTTTAAATTAATATTTCGAACGAGCTCAGATCTCCGTGAAATTTAAAATAGAAGCATTTGACATCAAAATATTAGCTGGGTTTTCCTTTGATTGAGAAAAATTGAAAGTTTAAATTAACATTTCAAACGAGCTCCGATGTTCGTGAAATTTAAAATCGAAGCATTTGACATCAAAATATTAGGTTGGTTTTCCTCTGATTGTGCAAAATTGAAAATTTTTTGTGACACATTTTACGTCTGGGAGCAAAATTGAAACATTAAATTAATATTTCAAACGAGCTCGGATCTTCATGAAATTTAAAATGGTAGCATTTGAAATCAAAATATTAGGTAGGTTTTCCTCTGATTGAGAAAAATTGAAATTTTAAATTAATATTTCAAACGAGCTCTGATCTTTGTGAAATTTAAATTGGAAGCATTTGACATCAAAATATTAGGTGGGTTTTCCTCTAATTGTGTTAAATTGAAACTTGAAATTAATATTTCCAACAAGCTTGCATCGCCGTGAAATTTAAAATAGAAGCATTTGACATCAAAATATTAGGTGGGTTTTCCTCTGATTGAGCAAAATTAAAACTTTAAATTAATATTTCAAATAAGATCTGATCTTCATGGAATTTAAAATGGAAGCATTTGACATTAAAATATTAGGTGGGTTTTCCTCTGATTGTTTAAAATTTAAACTTTAAATTAATATTTTAAAGGAGCTCGGATCTCTATGAAATTTAAAATAGAAGCATTTGACATCAAAATATTAGGTGGGTTTTCCTCTGATTGAACAAAATTGAAAGTTTAAATTAATATTTCAAACAAGCTCCGATGTTCGTAAAATTTAAAATGGAAGCATTTGACATTAAAATATTAGGTGGGTTTTCCTCTGGTTGGGCAAAATTGAAACATTTTTGTGATACGTTTTACGTCTGGGAGCAAAATTGAAACTTTAAATTAATATTTCAAATGAGCTCAGATCTTTGTGAAATTTAAAATGGAAGCATTTGACATCAAAATTTTAGGTGGGTTTTCCTCTGATTGAGCAAAATTGAAACTTTAAATCAATATTTCAAATAATCTCTAATCTTTGTGAAATTTGGCAGGAAATAAACTCCCTGATTTACAATATTTTTCACAAAATGAAAAATAGACCTTAAAATTTCAAAAAACATATTAATTTTGGTACAATTTTTATACAAAAATTTATAGGCATATAATTCAGCCTATTTCACACATTTCATCAGTTTACATCATCTTCAAATTCTCAACAGAAATGTGAATTTTATGCCTTTGAAGTTTTACAGTTTTGGTGTTGTCCGTTTCCTTTGTAAAACGGTGACAGATTATTGTGCTTTTACCAAGAAGCATTTGACATCAAAATATTAGGTGGGTTTTCGTCTCATTCAGAAAAATTGAAACTTTAATTTAATATTTCAAATGAGATCCAATCTTCGTGAAATTTAAAATGGAAGCATTTGACATTAAAATATTAGGTGGGTTTTCCTCTCATTGTTTAAAATTAAAACATTAAATTAATATTTCAAACGAGCTCAGATCTCCGTGAAATTTAAAATAGAAGCATTTGACATCAAAATATTAGGTGGGTTTTCCTCTGATTTAGCAAAATTGAAAGTTTAAATTAATATTTCAAACGAGCTCCGATGTTCGTGAACTTTAAAATAGAAGCATTTGACATAAAAATATTAGGTGGGTTTTCCTCTAATTGAGAAAATTGAAAATTTCAATTAAAATTTCAAACAAGATCTGATCTTCATGAAATTAAAAATAGAAGCATTTGACATTAAAATATCAAGTGGGTTTTCCTCTGATTGTGTAAAATTGAAACTTGAAATTAATATTTCAAACGAGCTCAGATCTCCATGAAATTTAAAATAGAAGCATTTGACATCAAAATATTAGGTGGGTTTTCTTTTGATTGAGCAAAATTGAAACTTTAAATTAATATTTCAAACAAGATCCGATCTTCGTGAAATTTCAAATGGAAGCATTTGACATTAAAATATTGGGTGGATTTTCCTCTGATTGTGTAAAATTGAAACATTAAACTAATTTTTCAGAAGAACTCGAATCTCTGTGAAATTTAAAATAGAAGCTATTTGACATCAAAATATTAGTTGGGTTTTCCTCTGATTGAGAAAAATTGAAAGTTTAAATTAATATTTCAAACAAGCTCCGATGTTCGTAAAATTAAAAATGGAAGCATTTGACATCAAAATAGTAGGTGGGTTTTCCTCTGATTTTGCAAAATTGAAACTTTTTTGTGACATGTTTTATGTTTGGGAGCAAAATTCAAACTTTAAATTAATATTTCCAATGAGCTTAGATCTTCGTGAAATTTAAAATGGAAGACTTTGATATCAAAATTTTAGGTGGGTTTTCCTCTGATTAAGAAAAATTAAAACTTTAAGTCAATATTACAAACGAGCTCCGATCTTAGTGAAATTTAAATTGGAAGCATTTGACATCAAAATATTAGGCGGGTTTTCCTCTGATTGTGTAAAAATTGAAACTTGAAATTAATATCTCAAACAAGCTCGAATCTCCATGAAATTTAAAATAGAAGCATTTGACATCAAAATATTAGGTAGGTTTTCCTCTGATTAAGCAAAATTGAAAGTTTAAATTAATGTTTCAAATGAGATCCAATCTACATGAAATTTAAAATGGAAGCATTTGACATTAAAATATTAGGTGGGTTTTCCTCTCATTGTGTAAAATTGAAACTAGAAATTAATATTTCAAACGAGCTCGGATCTCCATAAAATTTATAATAGAAGCATTTGACATCAAAATATTAAGTGGGTTTTCCTCTGATTGAGTAAAATTGAAAGTTTAATATATTATTTCAAACGAGCTCTGATGTTTGCTAAATTTAAAATGGAAGCATTTGACATCAAAATATTAAGTGGTTTTCCTCTGATTGTGCTAAATTGAAACTTTTTTGTGACATGTTTTACTTCTGGGAGCAAAATTTAAACTTTAAATTAATATTTCAAACAAGCTCAGATCTTCATGAAGTTTAAAATGGAAGCATTTAACATCAAAATATTAGGTGGGTTTTCCTTTGATTGAGAAAAATTTAAAATTTAAATTAATATTTCAAATGAGCTCCGATCTTCGTGAAATTTAAATTGGAAACATTTGACACCAAAATATTTAGTGGGTTTTCCTCTGATTGAGTAAAATTGAAATTTGAAATTAATATTTCAAACAAGATCAGATCTCTGTGAAATTTAAAATAGAAGCATTTGACATCAAAATATTAGGTAGGTTTTCCTCTGATTGAGAAAAATTCAAACTTTAAATTAATATTTCAAACGAGATACAATCTTCATGAAATTTAAAATGGAAGCATTTGACATTAAAATATTAGGTGGGTTTTCCTCTGATTGTGTAAAATTAAAACTTTAATTTAATATTTCAAAGTAGCTTGGATCTTCATGAAATTTAAAATAGAAGAATTTGACATAAAAATATTAGGTGGGTTTTCCTCTGATTGATCAAAATTGAAAGTTTAAATTAGTATTTCAAATGAGCTCTGATGTTCATGACATTTAAAATGGAAGCATCTGACATCAAATATTAGGTGGGTTTTCCCCTGATTGTGCAAAATTGAAACTTTTTTTGTGACACATTTTACATCCGAGAGCAAAATTGAAACTTTAAATTAATATTTCAAATGAGCTCGAATCTTTGTAAAATTTAAAATGGAAGCATTTGACATCAAAATATTAGTTAGGTTTTCCTCTAATTGGGAAAAATTGAAACTTTAAATTAATATTTCAAATGAGCTCTGATCTTCATGAAATTTAAATTAGAAGCATTTGACATAAAAATATTAGGTGGGTTTTCCTGTGATTGTGTAAAATTGAAACTTGAAATTAATATTTCAAAAAAGCTCAAATCTCCATGAAATTTAAAATAGAAGCATTTGACATCAAAATATTATGTGGGTTTTCCTCTGATTGAGCAAAATTGAAACTTTAAATTAATAATTGAAACAAGATCCAATCTTTGTGAAATTTAAAATGGAAGCATTTGACATTAAAATATTAGGTGGGTTTCACTCTGGTTGAGCAAAATTGAAACTTGAAATTAATATTTCAAACAAGCTCGGATGTTCTTGAAATTTAAAATGGAAGCATTTGACATCAAAATATTAGGTGGGTTTTCCTCTGTGTTAGTTCCTTTTCTTGCTGATATGAAAATACTCTCAAAGAGCTTGCTCTATTTATCCTAGACGCTGACCATGCAAGATATAGAAATGACAAAGACAAGGTTTTTTAAACCTCCTACACTTTGAGCTCCATTAACTCGGGCAGGATTACCCTTCTTACTTAGAATAATCAAATCACTAAATTATTCAAGTAGAATATGAATGGAATTACAGGAGTTGATCACTATAATATTTATTGGAAAAGATCAACACATAAAGGTCAAGATCAATTTTGATAGTGATATTCACCTATTTCGAATGGAAATAGACCAGTGCTTAACCCTAGGGCATGGAGTCATTTATGAACAATTTCAATCAATTTTATCATGAACTTAAAAGAATTACGACTTCTGTCATAAACATAGATATACCTTATATATCTATCTTAAAACACATAATGATTTAATTCATCAAATTCATTATATACCCTGACTCTTACTGAAATATTTCTAAGGCAATTTTAGTCTTTCCTTGAAAGAACCCTAAAACTATTTCAAAATCTGCCTGACAGACATATAAATTGGACATTCCTTGAATATTCAATTTAAATAAAATTCAAAACATTCCAATGAAGACGTGCAATACTCATTATATGCTTTAGAAACTATCAATGGATTTTATTCTCATTCATCATCAATATTGCTTGTTACATTCAACATTAATTTAAAAAAAAAAACCCTATTGGATTGGTCTTAAACCAGAGTTTATACAATTATACTTGCATTCTCAAAATGAAATGGCTATCTCTTTTCCCAGTAGTCTTGGAATCCTTTTATAACTAAGGATGCAACAAGCTACCAACTTACTGGGAAAATTTACAAAATCTTTTCTAACAACTTTGCAACTAACAAGAAACAAAAACTTGTAATAGATCACAGGTGGCAACTGTTGGCAGAGTTAGAATAAGGTTTGTTGTTGCTGTTGATAGTATCCTCCTTATCCTTTCAATTTTTCCTCCCACCTATTCACCTCTTTGATGGTGGGCCAATCAAAGGTTTTTTCTTTCTCCAACTTTGTAACAGCTTCTACCCACCTGGCATTAATGGCGGTTCTGGCCTCAAAAACCAACTTGGCCATATCTCTCTCAATCTTGAAAAGGCTATCAATTAATTCATTGCAATATTCAGCATTTGTATCCTTTTCCAAGAATTCCTTTATATCTTCATTTTTGAGTATACCACCAAAGCCAGCTATCCAATCTGATTGTGTTTTCAAAACACCTGCTTCATCATAAATTTTTGGGATCAGGGATCGGCACTGATCACCAAATAGCTGCAACTTGTTGTCTATCAAAGATTAGATTTTCCATTGAAAAAGGAAAAGGTGTCATTCAGCTCACTGATCATCTCTATGGCATCTATTATTTTATCTAGGAAGTCATCAATATATAACATAGCGGTTTTTAATTTATCCACGAGCCTTTCCCTCCCTGACCACACTTTGAAAGTGGGTTCTAAGAAAATCATAGCTTCTACAGCTGTCTTTGAAGCTTCTTGTAATGACCCATATAGTGTATACACTATGTCAATTTTCTATTTTAGAACATCAATTATGTGCTGCAATATGGGCAATATAATAGACATAGCATTTATGCTCTATTCCTGTGATAATTCTTTGGATTGGCCTTCTGCCAATGCCGAATCCTCCTTTACTTTGATAGCAACATTTGTCACAACTTTTTCTACTTCCTCATGGATTGAAGTCTTTTCTCTCATACTCTCTATTAATTCTTCTTTCAATTTAGCAATCTCCTCTTCTAATGTGTTGTTCTGGACCACCACCTCTTTGTGTTTCTTTTCTAGGGCTATCATTTGGCCAAAATTCATTTCATACCTCTTAGACAGGTCATCAACCTTTGTTAAGTTCATAAATGACACTTGTGTCATTAAATTTTCTATCTCAGTATCTGAAGTATTCTATAAATTCCATATTATCCCGTCTGCCATTTTTTCCTCTCTTATAGTCATGACCAAGGGCTTTTGTGTGGCAGGAGCTAATGACCATATTGCCAGGGTCTTGGATTTAGGATCAAATCCTGATCCTTTCAATACTTCATCCATTTCAAACTCTATTTTTAACAAAGGATCCTCTTTCCTCCTAATCGGATCAATTATGAATGTGGATTGTAGATCCCAACCAGGCATCAACATTACACCACTATTCTATACCAGCAACCTAGATTGTTCCAAAGTGATTTTTTAACTCTCAGGATCATAGTCTTGGAGTGTTTTTATAATTTCTTCATTCTTATCTAAATTTTCCTCATCTGTAGTCAACCCTTGCCCCAAGTCCTTTTGTTTTAACTTAATCAAGAAAGTCTTGAACTCTTCAGACTTTATGAATTCATCATCCTTCATGAATTCGTTAACCATCATGACCCTCTTGTCATCCTTTTCAAATAGTACCATTTGATTATCTCCTTGGCCCTCAGCTTGAGGCTCTTTCTACTATTGTCTTTTCAATTTCCTAAAATACTTACCATGCTCAGTGATCATGGCCTTGGCCATGCTTTTCCTGTCTTGCACCATCTTCTGCTCTTTCTTTTGTTTCTTCCTTGGTGGCTCTCTAGCCAAAGTAGCTTCTTCACCAGCCTCTTCCTCTTCCTGATGCTCTTCTTTTTGTTATTCCTCTTCCTATTGTTCCTGGTGTTCTTGGTCATGTAATGCAACTGGAATTGGGGACCCTTTAGATTGTGCATCTTTAGCACTGAATTGTGGTACCTGTACCATTAGGGTATCATAGGACTTGAGAATTTCCTCTATCCTCTAGAAGTATGGGAGATCAGGGAAAAAACCAGAGATTGAATTATCTGACTCTTTCCATTGAGATTCTTCCCTAAGGAGGTCATTCCACTTCCTTCTCCTATCTTGGACTTCTTGCTTATTTAACTTGTTCCTTACAACATCCTCATCATCCAGTGGCTCATGATCTCTAATTTTTTTCCAAGGATCCATTCTTCTTAAGGCTATTTGTACAAACTGCTCTAGATCACAAAATCTAGGAACAACTATAGACATTCTATACTACTTCAAGAAGTCATTTATCAACTCAAAAACACTTTTCCCAATGGATAAATCAAATCCTACCCATAACCTAGGGATAAAATTTCCCTTCTTATGTCCCTCCAAAAATTCCTTATCAACCCAACTGATTTTCCAAATAAACTCTAGAAATGCAACCCTAAGAGGAAAAAACTTGGGAAGGATGTGAGGTGGTTGTGTACAACCATATACTCTGATGATAGTAATGTAGTCAAAAAAGAAGAAATCATCCCAATTGTGAGAGATAGGCCAGTTTGGAACATAATCCCAAGGTCTCAAAACCTTTCTAATTTCAAAAGGAAGCATGTGCCTATCTATTCCTAACAAATTAAAATTTGATCCATAATCCAGTTGTAGAAGCATACAAATGATGAGTTGTTGGATGAACTATCCCATACTTGAGTCCACCTTCAGATTGGTGTGTCAACACCATAATGTGAAACAAATAGTTCAAGCTATCTATCCATTGATGCTCTATTATAATACAAAATCATATACATCAAATGAGATTAATGCTTGAAGGTAGGCACTGGGGCATCTGACTATATCTCCACCAAAGCATTTTGAATAGCATCAACTATGTACCCCACATAGTCATAATTAGTATTAACCTTCGGGTACTGAATATTCATAGCCATCATAAGTACATCTTGAGGCACCATAGAATCTCCATCAAAACCTAAAACTCTGCTCAAACCATACACTGTGCACTTTATATAGTGATAAAATAGGGATAAATCAAAAGGTGGTTTGAGATTGTCTGGGATTTTCACAAGGTGCCTATCTACTCTAGGTATGAATTTTGGCATTTCATACTTCTTAATCAAATGCTCTCTCTTGACATAATCATCCCAAATTTTCTTCAAATTAATATCTATGCACAACACACCAGTGATTTTCAATACTTCTGCCACTGACCTCCTATATATGGAAACTAGGGTCTCTTTATTCTTCTTCCTGATTACCCTAGGTACTGGGCAGTAGTTTTTAGCTAGTTCCCTAATAAGACCTATGTCAACATAGACATCAAGCACAATCAATTTTTCCATATTCAAATCCCATGGATTGCAAATTGGGACTAATTTAATCCTATTATTCCAGAAATAATGGAATAGGGCATTACTAGTGTAATTCGGGGTGACCGGGTTTCTGCATTGGCACCATTTATCTTTTCATTCATCCCAATTCGCACTATTTGCATTCAAAGTCCCCGACAGCAACTTAGCAAATTCTTTGACATACTTCTTTAGTCTAACCTCCTTCTTCTTCTCAGACCCTTGTGAGGTAGCAAGAACAATAGCTTGAATCATCTTTCTCCTTCAAATTACTATCTTAGACAAATTGGCTTTGTTGCTCTCACAGAAAATCTCAGAATGTAGAAAATGAGAATTATACAAAATCAAGCGTAATCATCCATACTTATAACCATTAAATCATGTGTCTTTTCCACTTGAATGCCAAATTCTCGCACTTGCAGTGTCATGCAATCATCTCTCTATCACTAATTATGCCATTAATTTGCACTATTTGATCCTTACTAGAAAAGAGTGTACACTTTTCTCTTTTTGCACTTGTAAGCCTAAAACTAGCCACTTGTCAATCTATCACCAACCCACTGTGCTTTACTCATACTCAACATAGTCCTTGCGAGTGAGTGATGTGACCTTTCACTTTAACCAGTCACACACTTTCCATCTATTTTGGCCTTGGTTTATATCTTCAACGACTAGGTGATGACCTAACTGACAGCTTCATAACTTCTCAATCGCACACTCGCTATCTCTTTTTGCTTTATGTTTATATTTGAGTGGGTAAGTGACATCACCTTTATTATTCAATCATTTCCTACTTGTGTACTCACTGAACTTCACTTATCATGTTTTTTCCTTGAGCGGTTGAGCGGGTCTTCAAAACAACTATGCATTATTTTCTGGTCACACACTCACCATGGCTTTTTGATTTGTCTTTATACCTCAGTGAGTGAGTGATGAATACTTTTTTTATGCATTTTAAACTAGTCACTCACTCGCTGATCTTTTCTTGACTAGTTTTTCTTCATGAGAGACTCAGTGATAACTTTCCATTTCTCTACCAGTCGTGCACCTGCGAGAATTTTTTACTTGACTTTATACCTGAGCGAGTGAGCGACAGCCCACCTTTTCTTTCATCATGCACTCACAAGCTTGAAAAGTTAACTATCTTATCAACTGTGAGTGAGCGGTTGCCAATATTCTTTCTTCAATCACATACCCACCGAGCACTTTCCTTTTATCTTTTTCACGGGCGAGTGAGCGATAACCTTTTCTTTTCCTCATCGCATAATCGTGAGCTCATTTCTTTTGATTTCAAATCATCAGAAGGTGAGTGAGAACACAAATGATCTCATAGTCGCATACCCGCACACCTTTTAAAACATTGAAAAACACTTTTGTGACTGAGCGATGAGCTTTCAACTGACAAATTTATGCATAACAGATCGCTTACTCACATTGCAAAACACATATGAGTTAGGATTTGAACAAGTGAGCGACATCTACAAATTGACTTCCTCACACAGTTGCTGACTTAAAAGACACACATGAAGATTTAAAGCGGGTGTGCGATTAAACCCCTTTTAACAACATTCGCTCAGTCGTAGAGCATAAAGTTAACAACATAACATTAAAGTGACTATGCGACACACAAGACTTTAAGTCATCGCGGACTCGCTAGACCTTCTTTTAAAAGATTTAATCCCTCACAAGTGAGCGATAAATAGAACAACTTCCAACTCGCTCAGCTGCAAGCTTATGACCCAACTTCAAAAATACATAGCGACTACATGATTTACATTCTTTAGCAACCAAACCGCTCACTCACACTGCTCACATGACTTGACATAATTTTACCGTGACTGTGTTATTGACACTACAATGACTTATCACTCACTCGCACACCTTGAAAACATGTTAAAAGACCAATGTGAGTGTGCGACCAACATTTGAAATGAAGAAATTTTGATGATTTTGACCACTATTTGACCTTTGTGCATAGTAAGATATGTGATTTAAACCAGAATACGTGGGAATATAGCCAATCCTAGGAAATTGAAAATTTTCTTGGTATAGTGCTAACAATGGCTCCGACTGGGGAAAGTTAATTGCAAAATTGACATTAGAAGCCAAATCTCTAGGAAACAGACCACAAACCAAAACAAAACTATACATGCACACACAAAAACCACACTTAAAATAAGGAAAACTAATCTACTATACATGGAAAAAGTAGGTTTATGAGAAATAATATTTCAAGAATTGTTCATGCACTGGAAATTCCTGAATCTCACCATCAGGGTCTTCCAAGAAATAAGAATCTTGACCATGAAATACCTGAATTACAAATGGGCCCATCCATAATGACTCAAATTTACCATGTTTTCCCTTTTCTTCTTTTCTAGCATTCCATTGCAACACCATATCATTTATCTAAAATTTTCTTTCAATTGCTCTTTTATCAAACAAGTACTTGGATTGTTGTTGGAGCTTCAGGTTTCTTTTGTGAGCTTCTATTCTTATCTCTTCTAGTTCCACCAATTGATCCATCCTTTCCATCATGGGTTCTTGATCTTCCAAATCTTCTACCTGCAAAAATTTGTACACTAGTAACAAGTTGTTCAAAGGCAACCTTGCTTGATTTCCATAAACCATTTCAAAAGGGGAAACCCCTATTGCTCTTTTTATTGTCACCATGTCAGCCCAAAGGGCTAACTTCAACTTTGAATGCCTTGATTTCTTATTTTTATCCAAAATCCTCTTAATTATTTTCATGAGACTCTTATTACTGGACTCAACCTGTCCATTTTCTTGAGGATGATATGGTGAGGAGTAAGATAAAATAATGTCATAATCTTCACAAAAATCCCTAAATTCCTCAGACCTAAAGCACATGGAATTATCCATAATTAGCTTAGTGGGCACACCAAATCTTGTCAGAATGTTGTCCATTAAAAAATCCATCACTACCTTGTTGGTTGCCCTCTTTGTTGGAATTGCCTCTATCCACTTTGTGCAATAGTCTATAGCCACAAGAATCCAACTGTAACCTGCACTAGATTTTTATATAAATTCACCAATAAGTCTAAACCCCATTGGGTAAAAGGTGCTTCAATAGTCATAGGATTCAAAAGTAAATCTCCTGAAAATTTCATTTTAGCAGAAAACCTTTGGCATGGTTCACATTTTTGTACAAACATTTGAGTGTCTCTGAAAAGACATGGCCAATAGAATCCAGCTCTGATTATTTTATGAGCTATGGTTTTGGTAGAATAATGCCCACCACATAAACCACTATGCATTTCATTCAAGACCCTTTCAGACTGTGATTTATCCAAACATAATAATATAATTCCATATCTATTCTTCCAAAATAAATCACCTTGTATCAGAACATACCTCTGGACCTGCAATCTCAGAGTCCTTTTCTGATTATATGACATATGTTCTGGACATTTAGCATTTTTTAGGAAATACACGATATCAGTATACCAGAACTGTAATTCTATGCTAGCAAAATTCATGTTTATTGTTTGTACATCATTCATTTGAGCTAACTCCATGTTTGTCTCAGTCATTAATTTGGCCAAACCTAAACCCCTTACCAATTTGGTAACCTGAATTTCCAAATTGAACTATTGGATCCTGCTAATCCATCTGCACCTCTTCCCAGTAACTTCAGATTGAGATAATATGTCTTTCACTGTGGCATGTGGCACATAAGCAATTATTTTTGCACAAACAAGATAAGGTCTAAAAACCTTGACTGCCTTGACCAATACATATGCTTGTTTCTCCATTCTCTCATAGTTAAGTTCCGCTGCTTGCAGAGACTTACTAAAAAATGCTACGGGGTGTTCAAAGCCTTCATCATCTTTCTGCAAAAGTACTGCAACAATTGTATGAAATGAAGCAAAAGAAAACATGGAGAAAGGCTTCTCATAATTTGGAGATCTTAATACAAGAGCTTGTTGAATTTCCTTTTTTATCTCATTAAATGCTTACTGAGCATCCTTATCCCATTCAAACTTTGCATTTTTCTTCAACAATTTAACATTGGGTTTACTATTTCAGCAAAGTTTGTAATAAATCTCCTCACAAAATTTACTTTTCCAAGGAAAGACTAAAATTCTTTAATATTTTTTGGTGGCAACACCTTGTTAATGGCTTCCACTCCTTCAGGATCAATCCCGACACCTTCTTTGGACACTATGTGTCCCAATAATTTACCTTCAGTCACAGAAAAATGACACTTCTTTGGATTTAAAGAAATCCCATACTTCAAGGCTTTGGTAAAAATCTTTTCTAAATGCTTACAATGATCATCAGCCTTTTGGGAATATGCGTTCAAGTCATCTTGATAAACTACCATAATTATATTTATAAATTCCTTGAAAGCCACATCCATGGCTCTCTGGACTGTAGCCCCTGCATTCATCAGACCAAATGGAATTCTTACATAAACATACGTACCCCATGGGGTAGTGAAAGTTGTCTTGAATTGTTCAGATTCTTGAACAAGCACTTGGTTATAACCAGAAAAACCATCCATCATAGATAAAAGATCACAACCAGTTACTCTTTGCAACATGGCCTCTATATTTGGCAAGGAATAATTATCTTTCAATGAGGCCACGTTAAGATTCCTAAAATCAACACACGGCCTAATATCTCCATTTTTCTTTTTGGCAAGGACCAAATTAGACACCCAAGAAGAATGCCTGATTGGTTTTATGATTCCAGCCTCTCTGAGTTTTGTCAATTCTTGCTGCATTTTGGGGGCCAACAAAGGGTTAATTGGCCTTTGCTTTTGTCTGAAAGGCTTAATATCATAATTTAATGGAATTTCATGTTGAAATAAATCTTCCCTATAAGCCTTAAGGTCTTCATAAGACCAAGAAAAAACATGCTTGAATCTTTTCAATAGGCTAATCAAATTAGTCCTCACATGAGGAGCCAATTTCTTTCTAATGTACACAATCCTAGGACTACATTCTGATCCCAAATTTATCTCCTCAAAGTCCTCCAACTTGGCAGTAGATTTGTCGTAGATATGAATGTCATTATTAGTAAACAATCCCTCTAATTGAGTCAATCCCTTAGGGATTTCATTTGTTTGCAACTACAAAATTTCATTGCCAAAAATAGTTTCCTTCCCATCTATAATCTCTATCAAATTATTATAGTTAATGACTTGACCATCATAATTATCCACACATTGAATGAAGTTGAGGATATCCTCATCACTCTCAAAAACTTGCCACTTATATAAATTATTAGGGATTGCAGGCCTAGTTTTAGTTTCCACAATAGATATCCATGCTAGCGTCAAATCATCATTTTTCAAAGCTACATTAGCCAAAAAATCTGCCATGATATTCTTAGATCTCTCTATCCACTCAATGGAAAATGCATCAAAAAACTCAATTCTATCCCATACAACATGCTTATATTGTATCAGCCTATCATTCTTAGCAGCATATCTTGCTCTAATTTGGGAAATAGCTAGCTCTGAATCACCAAAAACTTTCAATAACTTAATGCCATGCTTAATTGCTATTTCTAATCCAAACAATAATGCCTCATACTTAGCTGTATTATTTGTACATTGAAATGACAGCAAGAATGAGTATTTGAAATTAATACCTGATGGAGAGACAAACAAAATACCAGCCCCTGATATTATTCTGAAATCCGTTTTCATTCTTGTCTACCTTGGCAGCAATATTTTTTACCATAGTTACCAGTTCATCCATCTTATCTTCTTCCTTGGGGTTTTTATTTGACTGTGTTTTTTACTCTTTCCAGAGTCTACTGTCATCCTATTTACAAAGCTTTCCAGAAGCCCTTCTATTGCTTTCTATGTTTATAGCCAACTTATATGCTTCTCTCATGGTTTGAAGGTCTTTATCCCTAAGCAAGTAAGTTGTTTTTCCATCCAAAGAATTACAATAGGTAGTGAAACACACATTTTCATCCAGTCTCAATACTTGAAACAACTTATACATAGCCTTTTGAAATCTTACATTAAATTCAGCAATGCCTTCATTAGTGAATTTTTTCAAGCTGTTGAATTCATTCAACATAAAACCAGAATTTATCTTGTCACCATATTTCTCTTTGAAACTTCTAACAAATTCATCCCAAGAATA
This sequence comes from Thuja plicata, assembly GCA_018584345.1. Lineage (NCBI taxonomy): Eukaryota > Viridiplantae > Streptophyta > Pinopsida > Cupressales > Cupressaceae > Thuja > Thuja plicata. The sequence goes on from MU226415.1 coordinate 81,074, forward strand.
GATACTATGATCAGGCAAACCATGGTACCAGTCTCTTGCATCCTTAGTTAAGGATTGTACAAATAATTTTATTATAGCATCCTCATCTCCAATCTCATAATCATTCATTGTATCTGAGAATAATTTTAGATGTTCTTCACCAGTTATGGCATTATTCCCACTAAAATTGGGAATCTTACCTCTAATCTCATTAGGAATAAGGTTTGGTTGGCCAGGGATACCATCAAAGACCAACTATCTATATCTCTCTAGATGAATGGGTCTTCTTTGAAAATTAGAGCCCATATTCTGGCCAACATTTTGAGTAGTATTGCCAATGTTCTAACCAATGCCCACATTTTGGAGGCCAATATTTCTATTAGGTCTTCTTTCTCCTGACTGTGATACAGCCCCTTGAGCTGCACTATATATCTGGGTATTTGTATTGGCATTATTGGTCTGAATATTAGAGTTAAATATGGGGATGGCCTGACTAGTAGCATTATTGGTTATATTGGGATCAGTCATGGAACTCAAGAAGGCAATCCTTTTCTTCATCTCTGCAGTAGAAGCTTCTAGTTCAGCTCATTCCAACTATTTTGCAATATCATCTTTGGCCTTTCTTTCCCTTTCTAATTCCAAATCAAGTGAGAATATGTTCTGAGATATACCCTCTTCAAATTTAGGTTGAGAAAAGTTAATGCCAGTGATCTTTTGTTTTCCTTTATCAACCTTTGTTTGCCTAGTATTAGTTATTGATACATTTTGTGTAACTATCTGAGGCTTAGGATATTTTTGAATTTCATAGTCAATGACTTGCCTCACTACAGGGTATGTATCTCTGGATTCACCCTTCTTAAGCAAGTGTTCTCTTTCTTGGCATTCTTTTCTCAAGATATCCACATCTCCAAAAATTTCTTTATTCAAACCATGAAATCCTTCATTTGCACCCTGAGCTGCCAATTTTAATTGAGCAACCCATTTCTTCAAGTTTTCCCTCTTAGTGATAGCATTTATAACCTTTTCCTCTCTAGCCTCATCATTCTTCTGCTTGATGAGTAATAGTTCATCTAATTCCCTCTTCAAAAGGTCATTATCTCTGAGGAGTCCCTCAATATAAGAACTAGAAGAATCATATATATTCATCTAATTTAATCCCTTTTGTTCTTCAACCCGTTCGTAGGGGATACTCTTGAAATAGGAGGATGTTTCCCCCTTTTCTTGATATACATTAATTGGTCTAGGGTTAAATATGTCCTCAAAATAACTAGTTGTGTCAGACTCAGGGTTTAAAGGTTTATTAATAATTTTCTCAGGAATAGTATCTAATGACTGGCTGGGGCCTACTAACCTTGGCTTCCAAGAAGTGTTATTAGAGGACTCCCCTTTCCTAGAGTGATTTATTCTAGAATTTTTAGAAATATCACTCTCTGATGTTGCCTGAGAGTGATTCTTTGTGTTTTCTTTTGTGTTCCTCATTATGTCCAAAATGAAATCTCACACACTTGATCTACTAGTATTACCCTTGGGAAAACTATAACCAATAAATTGGAGTCACCACCCAAAAACTTTGGGAATAAAATAAAGAAAATTCACTTTGGCAATGATATTTGAGGATATAACTCAATAAAATGCAATACACAACTTGTGATTTCAAAAACTGGACTTCAAGGAATCTATATTATGGAATGTTGTTGTCAGACTAACCTTTCACACAATCCTTGATAAAATTCCCCAGTAGAGTCGCCATTTTATGTTAGTTACTTTTCTTGCTGATATGAAAATACTCTTAGAGAGCCTGCTCTATTTATCCTGGACACTGACCATGCAAGATATAGAAATGACAGAGACAAGGTTTTTTAAACCTCCTACACTTTGAGCTCCATTAACTCGGGCGGGATTACCCTTCTTACTTAGAATAATCAAATCACTAAATTATTCCAGTAAAATATGAATGGAATTACAGGAGTTGATCATTGTAATATTTATTGGAAAAGATCAACACATAAAGGTAAAGATCAATTTTGATAGTGATAGTCACCTATTTCGAATGGAAACAGACCAATGCTTAACCCTAGGGCATGGAGTAGATTATGAACAATTTCAATCAATATGATCATGAACTTAAAAGAATTATGGCTTTTTTCATAAACATAGATATACCTTATATATCTGTCTTAACACACATAATGAATTAATTCATCAAATTCATTATATACCCTGAATCTTACTGAATATTTCTAAGGCAATTTTAGTCTTTCCTTGAAAGAACCCTAAAAGTATTTCAAAATCTGCCTGACATACATATAAATTGGACATTCCTTGAATATTCAATTTAAATAAAATTCAAAACATTACAATGAAGACACAATACTCATTATATGCTTCAGAAACTATCAATGGATTTTATTCCCATTCATCATCAAGATTGCTTGCTACATTCAACAGTAATTTAAAAAAAAAAACCCTATTGGATAGGTCTTAAACCAGAGTTTATACAATTATACTTGCATTCTCAAAATGAAATGGCTATCTCTTTTCCCAGTAGTCTTGGAATCCTTTTATAACTAAGGATGCAACAAGCTACCGACTTAATAGGAAAATTTACAAAATCTTTTCTAACAACTTTGCAACTAACAAGAAACGAAAACTTGTAACAGAACATGGGTGGCAACTGTTGGCAAAGTCTGAATAAGGTTTGTTGTTGCTATTGATAGTATCCTCCTTATCCTTTCAATTTTGCCTCCCACCTGTTCACCTCTTTGATGGTGGGCCAATCAAAGGTTTTTTCTTTCTCCAACTTTGCAACAGCTTCTACCTGCCTGGCATCAATGGCGGTTCTGGCCTCAGAAATAAACTTGGCCATATCTCTCTCGATCATGAAAAGGCTATCAATTAATTCATTGCAATATTCATCATTTGTATCCTTTTCCAAGCATTGCTTTATATCTTCATTTTTTAGTATACCATCGAAGCCAGCTATCCAATCTGATTGTGTTTTTAAAACACTTGCTTCATCATAAATTTTTGGAATCAGGGAGGGGCACTGATCACAAAATAGATGCAACTTGTTGTCTATCAAATCAGATTTGCCATTGAAAAAGGCAAAGGTGTCATTCAGCTCACTGATCATCTCTATGGTATCTGTTATTTTATCTGGGAAGTCATCACTATCTAACATAGCAGTTTTTAATTTATCCTTGACCATTTCCCTCCCTGACCACACTTTGAAAGTGGGTTCTAAGAAAATCATAGCTTCTGCAGCTGTCTTTGAAGCTTCTTGTAATGACCCATATAGTGTATACACTATGTTAGTTTTCTATTTTAGAACATCAATTTTGTGCTGCAATATGGGAAATATAATAGACATAACATTTATGATCTGTTCCTATGATAATTCTTTGGATTGGCCTTCTTCCAATGTTGAATCCTCCTTTACTCCGATAGCAACATCTGTCATAACTTTTTCTACTTCCTCAGGGATTGAAGTGTTTTCTCTCTTACTCTCTATTAATTCTTCTTTCAATTTAACAATCTCCTCTTCTAATGTGTGGTTTTGGACCACCACCTCTTCATGTTTCTTTGTTAGGGCCATCATTTGGTCAAAATTCATTTCATACCTCTTAGACAGGTCATCAACCTTTGCCATGTTCATAAATGACACTTATGTCATTAACTGTGCTATCTTAGTATCTGAAGTATTCTATAAATTTCATATCATCATGTCTTCCCTTTTTTCCTCTCTGATAGTCATGACCAAGGGATTTTGTGTGGCAGGAGCTAATGACCATATTGCTAGGGTCTTGGATTTAGGATCAAATCCTGATCCTTTCAATACTTCATCCATTTCAAACTCTATTTTTAACAGAGGATCCTCTTGCCTCCTAATCTGATCAATGATGATTGTGGATTGTAGATCCCAACCAGGCATCAGAATTACAACACTATTTTGTACCAGCAACCTAGCTTGTTCCATAGTGATTTGTTCACTCTCAGGATCATAGTCTTGGAGTGTTTTTACAATTTTTTCATTATTATCTGCATTTTCCTCATTTGCATTCAACCCTTGACTCAAGTCATTTTGTTTTAACTTAATCAAGAAAGTCTTGAACTCTTCAGACTTTATGAATTCATCATCCTTCATGAATTCGTTAGCCATCATGACCCTCTTGTCATCCTTTTCAAATAGGGCCATTTGATTATCTCCTTGGCCCTCAGCGTGAGGCTCTTTCTATAATTATCTTTTCATTTTTCTGAAATACTTATAGTGCTCAGTGATCATGGCCTTGGCCATGCTTTTCCTGTCCTACACCATCTTGTGCTCTTTCTTTTATTTCTTCCTTGGTGGCTCTCTAGCTAAAGTAGCTTCTTCACTGGCCTCTTCCTCTTCCTGTTGTTCCTGGTGTTCTTGGACATGTAATGCAACTGGAATTGGGGACCCTTTAGATTGTGCATCTTCAACACTGAATTGTGGTACCTATTCCATTAGGTTATCATAGGACTTGAGCATTTCCTCTATCCTCTGGAAGTATGGGAGATCAGGGAAAAAACCAAAGAATGAATTATCTGACTCTTTCCATTCAGATTTTTCCCTAAGGAGGTCATTCAATTTCCTTCTCCTGTCCTAGAATTCTTGGTTATTTAGCTTGTTCCTTACATCATCCTCATCATCCAGTGGCTCATGATCTCTAATTTTTTTCCAAGGAGCCATTCTTCTTAAGGCTATTTGTATAAACTGCTCTGGATCAAAAAATCTGGGAACAACTCTAGGCATTCTATACTGCTTCAAGAAGTCATTTATCAAATCAAAAACCCTTTTCCCAATGGAAAAAACAAAGCCTACCCATAACCTAGGGATAAAGTTCCCTTCTTATGTCCCTCCAAAAATTCCTTATCAATCCAAGTGATTTTCTAAATAAAATCTAGAAATGCAACTCTAAGAGGAATAAACTTGGGGAGGATGTGAGGTGGTTGTGTACAACCATATACTCTGATGATAGTAATGTAGTCAAAAAAGAAGAAACCAGCCCAATTGTGAGAGATAGACCAATTTGGAACATAATCCCAAGGTCTCAAAACCCTTCTAATTTCAAAAGGAAGCTTGTGCCTGTCTATTCCTAACAAATTAAAAATTGGATCCAAAATCTAGTTGCAGAAGCATACAAATGATGAGTTGTTGGATGAACTATCCCATACCTGAGTCCACCTTTGGATTGGTGCGTCAACACCATACTGTGAAACAAAAATTTCAAGCTCTTTATCTATTGATGCTCTGTTATAATAAAAAATCATATACATCAAATGAGATTAATGCTTGAAGGTAGGAACTAGGGCATCTGACTGTATCTCCACCAAAGCATTATGAATAGCAACAAATATGTACCCCACATAGTCATAATTAGTATTAACCTCCAGGTGTTGAATATTCATAGCCAACATAAGTACATCTTGAGGCACCGTAGAATCTCCATCAAAACCTAAAACTCTGCTCAAATCATACACCGTGCACTTTATATAGTGATGAAATAGGGATAAATCAAAAGGTGGTTTGAGATTGTCTGGGATTTTCACCAGGTGCCTATCTACTCTAGGCATGAATTTTGGCATTTCATACTTCTTAATCAAATGCTCTCTCTTGACATAATCAGCCTGAATTTTCTTCAAATCAATATCTATGCACAATGTACCAGTGATTCCAAATACTTCTGCCACTGACCTCCTATCTATGGAAACTAGGGTCTCTTTATTCTTCTTCCTGATTACCCTAGCTACTAGGCAGTATTTTTTAGCTAGTTCCCTAATAAGACCTATGTCAACATAGACACCAGGAACAATAAATTTCACCATATTCAAATCCCATGGATTGCAAATTGGGACAATTTTAATCCTATTATTCCAAAAATAATGGAATAGGGCATTACTAGTGTAATTCGGGGTGACCGGGTTTCTGCATTGGCACCATTTATCTTTCCATTCATCCCAATTCACACTATTTTCATTCAAAGTCTTGGTTAGAAACTTAGCAAATTCTTTGACATACTTCTTTATTGTAACCTCCTTCTTCTTCTCAGACCCTTGTGAGGTAGCGGGAGCAATAGCTTGACTCATCTTTCTTCCTCAAATTACTATCTTAGACAAACTGGCTCTATTGCTCTCATAGAAAATCTCAGAATGTAGAAAATGAGAATTTTACAGAATCAAGTGTAATCATTCATACTTATAACCATTAAATCCTATGAATTGTCCACTTGAATGCTAAATTCTCACACTTGCAGTGTCATGTAATCATCTCTCTGTCACTAATGCTGCCATTAATTTACACTATTTGATCCTTGCTAGAAAAGAGTGTACACTTTTCTCTTTTTGCACTCATAAGCCTGAAACTAGCCACTTGTTAATCTATCGCCAACCCACTATGGTTTAATCATACTCAGAATAGTCCTTGCGAGTGAGCGATGTGACCTTTCACTTTAACCAGTTGCACACTTGCCATCTATTTTGGCCTTGGTTTATATCTTCAGCGATTGGGCGATGACCTAACTGACAGCTTCATAACTTCTCAATCGCATACTCAGTATCTCTTTTTTCTTTATGTTTATATTTGAGAGGGTAAGAGACATTACCTTTATTATTCAGTCATTTCCTACTCGCGCACTTGCTGATCTTCACTGATCATGTTTTTCCTTGAGTGAATGAGTGGGTCTTCAAAACAACCATGCATTATTTTCTGGTCACACACTTGCCATGGCTTTCTGATTTATCTTTATACCTCAGCAGGTGATCGATGAATACTTTTGTTATGCATTTTAAACTAATCGCTCACTTGCTGATATTTTCTTGAATGATTTTTCTTCATGAGCGACTAAGCAATAACTTTCCATTTCTCTACCAGTCACGCACCCGTGAGCATTTTTCAATTGACTTTATACATGAGCGAGTGAGCGACAACCCACCTTTTCTTTCATCGCGCACTCGCGAGCTTGAAAACTTAACTATCCTATCAACTGCGAGTGAGTGGTTGCCAATATACTTTCTTCAATTTCATACCCACTGAGCACTTTCCTTTTATCTTTTTTCACGAGCAAGTGAGCGATAACCTTTTCTTTTCCTCATCGCATACTCGCGAGCTCATTTATTTTGATTTCAAATCATCAGCGGGTGAGCGAGAACACAAATGATCTCATAGTCCCATACCCGCACACCTTTTAAAACATTGAAAAAAACTTCTATGACTGAGCGACAAGCTTTCAACTGACAAATTTCTGCATAACGGATCGCTTACTTGCACTGTAAAACACATATGAGTTAGGATTTGAACGAGTGAGCGACATCTACAAACTGACTTCCTCACACACTCGCTGACTTAAAAGACACACATGAATATTTAAATCGGGTGTACGATTGAACCCCTTTTAATAACATTTTCTCAGTCTCAGAGCATAAAGTCAACAATACAACATTAAAGCGACTATGTGACACACAAGACTTTAAGTCATCGCGGACTCGATAGACCTTCTTTTAAAGTATTTAATCCCTTGCGAGTGAGTGATAAATAGAACAACTTCCAACTCACTTAGCCACAAGCTTATGACCTGACTTCAAAAATACGTCATGACTGTGTGATTTACATTCCTTAGCAACCAAACCGATCACTCACACTGCTCACATGACTTGACACAATTTTTTCACGACTACGCGATTGACACTAAAATGACTTATCACTCACTCACACACCTTGAAAACATGTTAAAAGACCAGCGCGAGTGTGCGACCAACATTTGAAACCAAGCAATTTTGATGATTTTGAGCACTATTTGACCTTTGTGCATAGTAAGATATGTGATTTAAACCAGAATACGGGGGAAAATAGCCAATGCTAGGAAATTGAAAATTTTCTTGGTATAGTGCTAACACTCCGATTGAGCAAAATTGAAACTTTAAATTACTATTTCAAACGAGATCCGATCTTTGTCAAATTTAAAATGGAAGTGTTTGAAATTAAAATATTAGGTGGGATTCCCTCTGATTGCGTAAAATTGAAACTTTAAATTAATATTTTAAATGAGTTCGAATCTCTATGAAATTTAAAATAGAAGCATTTGACATCAAAATATTAGGTGGGTTTTCCACTGATTGAGCAAAATTTAAAGTTTGAATTAATATTTCAAACGAGCTCCGATCTTTGTCAAATTTAAATTGGAAGCATTTGACATCAAAATATTAGGTGGGTTTTCCTCTGATTGTGTAAAATTGAAACTTGAAAATAATATTTCAAACAAGCTTGGATCTCCATGAAATTTAAAATAGAAGCATTTGACATCAAAATATTAGGTGGGTTTTCCTCTGATTGAAAAAAATTGAAACTTTAAATTAATATTTCAAACAAGATCTGATCTTCGTGAAATTTAAATTGGAAGCACTTGACATCAAAATATTATGTGGGTTTTCCTCTGATTGTGTAAAATTGAAACTTAAAATTAATATTATAAATGAACTCGAATCTTCGTAAAATTTAAAATAGAAGCATTTGGCATCAAAATATAAGGTAGGTTTTCCTCTGATTGAGCAAAATTGAAACTTTAAAATAATATTTCAAACGAGATCTGATCTTTGTGAAATTTAAAATGGAAGCATTTGACATTAAAATATTAGGTGGGTTTTCCTCTGATTGTGTAAAATTGAAACTTTAAATTAATATTTCAAACGAGCTCGTATCTCTGTGAAATTTAAACCAGAAGCATTTGACATCAAAATATTATGTGGGGTTTCCTCTGATTGAGAAAAATTGAAACTTTAAATTAATATTTCAAACGAGCTCCGATGTTCATGAAATTTAAAATGGAAGCATTTGACATCAAAATATTAGGTGGGTTTTCCTCTTATTGTGCAAAATTGAAACTTTTTTGTGACACGTTTTACGTTCGGGAGAAAAATTGAAACTTTAAATTAATATTTCAAACGAGCTCGGATCATCATGAAATTGAAAATGGAAGCATTTGAAATTAAAATATTAGGTGGGTTTTCCTCTGATTGAGCAAAATTGAAACTTTAAATTAATATTTCAAACAAGCTTTGATCTTTGTGAAATTTAAATTGGAAGCATTTGACTTCAAAATATTAGGTAGGTTTTTCTCTGATTGGGTAAAATTGAAACTTGAAATTAATATTTCAAACGAGCTCGGATCTCCGTGAATT
>MU226415.1:96120-127319 GCA_018584345.1 Thuja plicata
AGGAATTACAGTAATTTTGTAGATTTCTTTTTGGAACCATTGTACAAAAAAATAACAAGCACTCCAATGCCCAGATTATCTGCTTCATGTAGGGATTGCATCCAACTTGGAAGCACAATTCAATTGGCTGACTGGTACTTAATGGAAGAATACACCATGCTAAGGTTTTACGGATCAGAACTACAACCCCACAAACTTCCAATGTATGTGACAGATAGGGTGTTTGTAGTAGAATATGTACTGCAACTTGAGAGCACAGATAGACTCTTCACTGGCTAGTCAAAGAAGAGCATATTCCCTTCCTTACCTTTCTCAATTGGAGGGTTAACATTTGAGAGAAAGGCATTCAAAGTGGAAAAAATTTTTTTAGAAATTTTTCAATTTGATTTAGAGTGGTACTAGAAGTATGATCCACTCAATGTCATTCAAACAATGCTTGTTGCTAATAAGAACTCTGCAAACTTATTTCAACATGAAAGTAAACCATTGCTAGAGAAGTTGAAAAACAAGGATAGCTGGGATGACATTACAAAAGAGATGGAGAAAGTTTCCGCTGAGGAAAAAATTTTAGTTGAACAATTGTCATCACAAATTATGACATCAATAAAGCAGGGCATTTTACAGCCTAGAATGTGCTACAATTTCTAAGAAAAAGGTGCTCATCCATCAAACATAAAAATACCAAAGAAAATAACAGATTAGTGTAAGGATAGAAAATGGATTCAAACAAAAATGAATGATTTTTTGAGTATGAGAAAGGATCTTGGTGAACCAAAGACCAGTGCAGATCTGGATGATATAGACAAGGATATAGAGTTTAACAAATTGTGGAATTTCGAGCATTCTACCATGGCATACGACACTAATTCTCTAGATAGTTGAGATGATAATCCATCAATTGCATTTACTCCAGGTCACAGTGGAGTCAGCGACTACCATAAACAAGTATATAACAAAGGGGAAAACATTCTAGAAAAAATGGGTTATAAAGGTGGTGGTTTGGGTCCCATAGGAGATGGCATCTGGATTCCAATTATCACAAAAAAAATTGATCATGAACCTGGTGCAGGCCTTAGGTTTGGAGAGGACACATTAGATTCATCAGGAACCACTGTGCCCACAAGAACATCCATTGCCACGGGTGGGATTGGGGAATCTACTTCTACTAGTTCTGGTAGTGGCACTGGTACCAGTGGGACTGGGCAACTTATACAACATGTTCCCTCTCTAAAGAGGCTTGTAGAATCTACACAGAATCCCATAGAAGATGATAGTGTCAAGAAGAAAAAGTTTTCCACGTCCATAACATGGAGACTTGATCCTAAAGAATTGTTCGTAGTTTCAAGTTCAGAAAATCCCTCTATAAGTTTAAATCATCAAACAACATTTGTTAGATCAATAGGCATTACAAGCTCTGCTTCACCTTTCAAACATTCAAATCCTTCTACAACACCAGATTTCCATTTCAAAGATTTCTATAATAAATTTGCAGAAACAACAACCAAGAATAAGGAAATACATAAGACATTGCAGACTGGTGCCCTTACTGCAGTTGTAGAGGAACAACCTGCATCCAACAGGGTTTTTCCAACATATGACCCAAACAGAGATGATGGAGTTCATGGTTGTTATTCCACCCAAAAAAGATGGAAACCCACCAGAGAGTCAGATAGATCCATCTGAATTTGAAGTTAGCACTCTCCAAATTGATTTTTCCAAAGTTAAAAATGTGGAAAAAATGAATGTGTCAAAGTCTACAAACCAAGTGGTCTGTAGTGCACTGCTAAAGCTAGAAAGAGAGAAAAGTAAGCTCGAGAAAAATATAGAAAAGTTATAGGCAGACATTGCCAATGAAAAAGAAAAGAGGAAAGCTTCAGAGAATAGTTTGAAAGAATTGCAGAAAAAGATTTAAAAAGTGACCTCTACATCAACAAATATAGAGAAGGAACATGCGGAGGTAGTACTAAAGGAATAGGAGCAGGCAGAGCTAAAGGTATTGAGGGGGAAATTGGTAGAAATTACTAAAAAACTAGAGGAAGAAAGAGTCACTTCACAAAAGTTATTTAAAACCATGGAGAGTAATGATGCCTCCAACCAAGAAATGCAAAACCAATTGGAATCTAAGGTGGATAAAGCCAATCATTGGGAAATAAAGTAGTGGAAGAGAAAAATAATTGTGAAAAATTTAAAGAACTAAAGAAGGCCAATAATACAATTCAAACTTTAACGAATACTAGTAATAATTTACTGAAGATTACTAAAGAACACATTTGGGGCCAAATATTGGGGATGTCTGATAGCTTGTTTGAGTGGTTTGAAATGCTTCAAAGTATGAGATTATGTTATGTGAAGCTTCATAAGAACATTGAACAGAACATGGATTTTTTCAAGAAAGAAAAGAAAGCAAAAGATATTATGCAATAACTCTATAGTAAGAGTGATAGTTATCTATCAAAAAAGGGAATTAGCACCCACCTTGATGCCTCAGTAAAGGTATCAAGTATCATTCAAAAATGTGAGAAGCTACGGGAAGCACAGGAAATTGATGTCAAAGCTAAGAAGAAGATCTTAAAGATGGAACAAAGGAAAGCAAATTTGGAAAGTCTTGGTTTTCCTAAGGGATTTGACACAAATAAGTTCATTGGAAGAGAAAATTACAAAATAAGGTTGTAGGACAAAATAAATATTGATTTATGCTTTCTTCCTATAGAATTTTCTCCTGATACATTCATGGATTTCATCAAACTGGTGAGAACTTTGAATGGAGTTTTAGAAGCAATAGTTCTTTCAAGTCACACTTCCAAATATGAATTGCTAACGAAGTTGCAGGAGTATGACTATACTATGAACCAAATTATTCTGCCATCAGAGGATGTTTGGACTGGCCTACAAAGATTGCTCTAAATTTTGAACTACTATAAATTTTAATGTATTGCAAATGAATACAAAACAATTTGTGCTCTATCTAATTTTCATGGTTTCCAATTTAATGTATGTTGAGTTACTCTATTTTTTTGAACTACTGTAAAGTGTAATGTATTGAAAATGAATACAAAACAATTTGTGCTCTATCTAATTTTCATGGTTTCCAATTTAATGTATGTTGAGTTACTCTATTTTATTTAGTTATTCTTAGTTTATTTACTCTGTAATATTCTATTGGAAATTTGGAATACAAAATTTCATTCAACAATTTCAAATTCAAATATGAATGATCATTGATGATGCGATACAAACTATAGGAAATTGTAATGATAATATTTGTACTCAAATATTAATGATGAAACATAATACATTCTTTCTTTTCTAAAATGAACATTGAATAATAGGATATAGTAGTTAATAAGTTAAAAAAATACCTATTGATTGATACTGCTAATTTAGCTGAAATTTTCTAAATTTGCCAATTCATGTCTGCACCGTCATCATCATCTAATTCTGGTATTCCAGTTCCTTCATTGTTCTCTTCATTTTCATTTGTGTCTTCTTCACTCTGACCTCTACTTCTATGAATCCCACTCCCATCGCCACCTGTAGTTTTCCCACTCAGAGTTGAAGATTGGTTAATGGTATTTCTCAACCCTCTTGTTTTGCATCTTTTCTTCCAGATTTCTATTGCTTTTTGATAAGGAAAAGTATTGACATCATATCTAGATGTGTAGAATCTCAAGAATGATTCCAAATTCTTGTCTATTTTTTTCCTTAGCTTTGATTTTAGGAAGCCCAAAGCACTAAAAACTCTCTCATCCTCCACCAAACCCAATATCATGGTTTGACATAGATCAGCAAGCTTGAAGAACTCTGAAATTTCATCACACAACATTGTACTCTATTTTAGTTCTATCCAAAGCCTTGTTTTCAAGCCCTCTACATGTGGGTTATGCATTAATTGATATTGATGCTTCATAGTCCTTGCAAAAGTGCATGATTTCTATCTAAGAAGACCTTTAGCTAAAATTCCATTGATAGTCACTCCATTGAATTCTATAGATTTGCAAAATTCCTTTATCAAAGTCAACAACCTATTACGATAATCTTCCTTAAAGTTTAAGTGCCAATATTGAGGAAATAAAATAGCCATGGCATCAAGTAGTTGTTCATATGGGAATCAAGAACTTATTTCAGAGGAAAATTATAGGCTATGTCCCTTGCATTAGCTGCTATAGACTCAATGATCTTGGTAAACTCTTCCCTTGTAACTCTTGTAGCTTGTTTCTTTGGGGCACTGTAGTACATTGGTATCTGAAATCCCCTTACACAAACACATAAATCTCCATTTTCAATGATCTTTAAATAATTATCAGGATTTTCCAAATCTGTTAGTTTCCTCCAGTGATGAAATTTTTCATTGGATAAATTTGGGTCATTTTGATAAAGATTATCGAGGACTTGGCATGACATTTTAAGCAAAGTAGCATATTCTGCAATATACATGGCTCTTTGCTGGGATTTTTTCATAATGAATGTCATTTCTTCTAGCATGGGAAGAAGAGATGCTAAAGTCAAAAGTGTCTCTATATTTCTTAACCTTCAAAGCAGGTCACCACATCTCTGATTTTTTTGCATTGTCATGATTTTTGTACATAAGTCCAATAAAAGATTGATATTCATAAAAAACTTGATGCACTGGCCCATCCAAAGAGATCCATCTGGTATCAACATCTTTTAGAAGCTTGTTTCCATTGGTAATTCCATCAGAAAAGTGTTGAAATTCCCTAAAATGTTTGGGACTTTGATAAAAATATGAGTACAACTCTCTTACTAAATCTTCAACCTTGTATACTAAAGGAAACTTCTTCACAACTCTAAAAGCAAGATTCAACCTATGGGCCATACAGTGAATCCCAACAACATATGGTGAACAAGAAGGCTACATATTTGTGCAAAGACCATTCCTTTGACCTTGCATTACTGAAGCTCCATCCACTCCAACATAGATCAACTTCTTCACTATTGTTAATTCATCCATAGCTCCATATTCAAGTAAATGGCTCTTTACTAATTGAAATAAAGTTTTTGATATTGCATTGTCCCTCAATTTTGCAATAGTTAGTAGATGTGGTTGGTGGACATTATTTTGTATAGTATAAACATGCATGCATACCCATGACATATTATCTATTGTTGTAACTTCATCTAAGGACAATGCAATATAGGTTGACTATTTTATTTTTCTCTGTACATCCTCTATTTCAACCAGGGCAATACAACTTGCCCATTCCCATCCACTATTTATTGACCAATGAGTGATAGGATAGTTAGGAACTTTTAGAAAGTGTAAAAAACCACTCATTTCTAGATAGTCTATCATTGGACGCCCTCTGCTCAAAATATGGAAAACATTACTTAATTGAACAACTTTTCCGTGTTCTTCTACTTCACTTTCTTTTGCAAAAATAGCATTAATAGAACCTTGAACTTCACCAGGCTTCATCTTAAATTTTTGAAACAAATAATATTCCTTAGCATGCCTTTGATGTTGACATTGCTCCTTTGTTTTATATCTTACCACTTTTATTTCCTTTCCATCTACAGTTGAGGTTTCGTAAACCTTACCAATATGTTTCTCTATGGTGTCCTATTTAAGCTGCAACCACTTTTCCTTTTTATACTTCCAACTACAAATCATACATCTGCATTCTACTGGCATCTCACCTACAATATTATTGTCCACACATTCAGTGAATGGATACTTTGCCTCCCAATCAAATTTAAATCTCCCAGACATCTCCCATTGATGATCTATTTTTTCTTTTGATTTTCCTCTCCCTTTAGTGTTACTGTTAATTGAAACATCATCATCATCGAAGTCAATCAATTCATCCTGGTACTGGTTATTTACTTGAAATTCATCTTCAAGGTCATCTTCATGAGAGATATCAGGTTCCACAACTTTAGATTCCCTAATTTGTTGAATAGACTCCCGTGTAAGTTGATAACCTTGAAGTTGTATATGTTCCTCTGATGATGTACCTTCCTCACTTTGACCAACACCATGACCATTGTGTCTTCTGCCACAAAAGTATGAAGATATTTTTCTGCCTTTCATTGGCCTCTCTTGGACATCTCCAAATTCTCCATATTCAATAGACCTCTTCCTATTTAACTTTGAATGTGACATCTCCAACAAATTAAGGCTACAATAAAATTTTACTTGAATAATTATAAGATACTAAGGACTCGTAGTCTTTCCGGTTCGCTACCAATCACAATTGTTAGCTCAGAATCAACTGATTTTTTGTACTCCTAAATCTCTTGAAACTATCCTTATATACAAATGCTTATTTTGAATTTTGGCAAAGGGGATGACATTTTCATATGATAAAAACTAATATTTGGCGAACCCTGCATAATTCCAAGTAATTGACTAGGCTAATAGGGTGGGAATTTGGGACATGGTGAATTATGATGCATGGTGAATTGGGTCCTAGTGCAAATAAAATTTTAACTTGGGATAATGGGACTTTGGCAAATGGCGATCCTTGATAAATACCCCTTCCTCAATCCATGAAGAATAATAGTAGATATACAATAGATAAATGGGAGAACAACCCCACTACCGTAGTGAAATTACATGCAAATAGTGGTGAACAACACGACCAATTAACATATTTTTTATAAAATCTAGGCGAACCAGTCAAATAGTACACTACATTTTTTTTTGCCAAATTCTATACGCCCGAAGGGATATATTTGCCAATTGGAAAAGAATCACCACTAAAAAAATCCCTGCTGGGAGTAAAATTGAAACTTTAAATTAATATTTCAAACAAGCTGGGATCTTTGTGAAATTTAAAATGGAAGCATTTGACATCAAAATATTAGGTGATTTTTCCTTTGATTGAGAAAAATTGGAACTTTAAATTAATATTTCAAACGAGCTCTGATCTTCATGAAATTTAAATTGGAAGCATTTGACATCAAAATATTAGGTGGGTTTTCCTTTGATTATGTACAATTGAAACTTGAAATTAATATTTCAAACGAGCTCGGATCTCCGTGAAATTTAAAATAGAAGCATTTGACATCAAAATATTAGGTGGGTTTTCCTCTAATTGAGCAAAATTGAAAATTTAAATTAATATTTCAAACGAGATCCGATCTTCATGAAATTTAAAATGGAAGCATTTGAAATTAAAATATTGGGTGGGTTTTCCTCTGATTATGTAAAATTGAAACTTTAAATTAATATTTCAAACGAGCTTAGATCTTTGTGAAGTTTAAAATAGAAGCATTTGACATCAAAATATTAGGTGGGTTTTCCTCTGATTGAGAAAAATTGAAAGTTTAAATTAATATTTCAAACAAGCTCCGATGTTCATGAAATTTAAAATGGAAGCATTTGACATCAAAATATTAGGTGGGTTTTCCTCTGATTGTGCAAAATTGAAACTTTTTTGTGACACGTTTTACGTTCTGGAGAAAAATTGAAACTTTAAATTACAATTTCAAACGAGCTTGGATCTTCATGAAATTTAAAATGGAAGCATTTGACATCGAAATATTAGGTGGGTTTTCCTCTCATAGAGAAAAATTGAAACTTGAAATTAATATTTCAAACGAGCTCTAATCTTTGTAAAATTTAAATGGAAGCATTTGACATCAAAATATTAGGTGGGTTTTCCCCTGATTGTGTAAAATTGAAACTTGAAATTAATATTTCAAACGAGCTCGAATCTTTGTGAAATTTAAAATAGAAGCATTTGACATCAAAATATTAGGTGGGTTTTCCTCTGATTAAGAAAAATTGAAACTTTAAATTAATATTTCAAACGATATCTGATCTTTTTGAAATTTAAAATGGAAGAATTTGACATTAAAATCTTAGGTGGGTTTTCCTCTAATGTCTAAAATTGAAACTTTAAATTAATATTTCAACTGAGCTCAGATCTCTGTGAAATTTAAAATAGAAGCATTTGACTTCAAAATATTAGGTGGGTTTTCCTTTGATTGAGCAAAATTGAAAGTTTAAAGTAATATTTCAAACAAGCTCTGATGTTCATCAAAATTTAAAATGGAAGCATTTGACATCAAAATATTAAGTGGGTTTTCCTCTGATTGTACAAATTTGAAACTTTTTTGACACGTTTTACGTCCAGGAGCAAAATTGAAACTCTAAAATAATATTTCAAACGAGCTCAAATCTTCGTGAAATTTAAAATGCAAGCATTTGAGATCAAAATATTAGGTAGGTTTTCCTCTGATTGAGGAAAATTGAAACTTTAAATTAATATTTCAAATTTGCTCTCATCTTCATGAAATTTAAATTGGAAGAATTTGACAACAAAATATTAGGTGGGTTTTCCTCTGATTGTGTAAAATTGAAACTTGAAATTAATATTTCAAACGAGCTCAGATATCCGTGAAATTTAAAATTGAAGCATTTGACATCAAAATATTAGGTGGGTTTTCCTCTGATGGAGCAAAATTGAAACTTTAAATTAATATTTTAAATGAAATCTGATCTTCATGAAATTTAAAATGGAAGCATTTGACATTAAAATATTAGGTGGGTTTTCCTCTGATTGTGCAAAATTGAAACTTTAAATTAATATTTCAAATGAGCTCAGATCTCCGTAAAATTTAAAATAGAAGCATTTGACATCAAAATATTATGTGTGTTTTCCTCTGATTGAGAAATTTGAAAGTTTAAATTATTATTTCAAATGAGCTCCGATGTTCATGAAATTTAAAATGGAAGCATATCACATCAAAATACTAGGTGGATTTTCCTCATATTGTGCAAAATTGAAAATTTTTTGTGACACATTTTACATTTGGGAGCAAAATAGAAACTTTAAATTAATATTTCAAACAAGCAAGGATCTTCGTGAAATTTAAAATGGAAGCATTTGACATCAAAATATTAGGCAGGTTTTCCTCTGATTGAGAAAAATTGAAACTTTAAATTAATATTTCAAACGACTTCCGATCTTGGTGAAATTTAAATAGGAAGCATTTGACATCAAATTATTAGGTGATTTTTCCTTTTATTGTGTAAAATTGGAACTTGAAATTAATATTTCAAACCAGCTCAGATCTCCATGAAATTTAAAATAGAAGCATTTGACATCAAAATATTAGGTGGGTTTTCCTCTGATTGAGCAAAATTGAAACTTTAAATTAATATTTTAAATGAGATCCGATCTTTGTTAAATTTAAAATGGAAGTATTTTGACATTAAAATATTAGGTGGGTTTTCCTCTGATTGTGAAAAATTGAAACTTTAAATTAATATTTAAAACAAGCTTGGATTTATGTGAAATTTAAAATAGAAGCATTTGACATCAAAATATTAGGTGGTTTTTTCCTCTGATTGAGCAAAAGTGAAAGTTTAAATTAATATTTAAAATGAGCTCCGTTGTTGTTGAAATTTAAAATGGAAGCATTTGACATCAAAATATTAGGTGGGTTTTCCTCTGATTAAGCAAAATTGAAACTTTTTTGTGACACATTTTACGTACAGAAGCAAAATTGAAACTTTAAATTAATATTTCAAACAAGCTCGGATCTTCGTGAAATTTAAATGGAAGGATTTGACATGAAAATATTAGGTGGGTTTTCCTTTGATTGAGAAAAAATGAAACTTTAAATTAATATTTCAAACGAGCTCCGATCTTCGTAAAATTTAAATTGGAAGCATTTGACATCAAAATATTAGGTGGGTTTTCCTCTAATTGTGTAAAATTGGAACTTGAAATTAATAAATCAAATGAGCTCGGATCTCCATGAAATTTAAAATAGAAGCATTTGACATCAAAATATTAGGTGGGTTTCCCTTTGATTGAGGAAAATTTAAACTTTAAAATAATATTTCAAACAAGATTCGATCTTCGTGAAATTTAAAATGGAAGCATTGGACATTAAAATATTAGGTGGGTTTTCCTATGATTGTGTAAAATTCAAACTTTAAATTAATATTTTAAACGAGCTCGAATCTCCATGAAATTGAAAATAGAAACATTTGTAATCAAAATATTAGGTGGGTTTTACTCTGATTGGGTAAAATTGAAACTTTAAATTAATATTTCAAACGAGATCCGATCTTTGTGAAATTTAAAATGGAAGAATTTGACATTAAAATATTAGGTGGGTTTTTGTCTGATTGTGTAAAATTGAAACTTTAAATTAATATTTCAAACGAGCTCGGATCTCTGTAAAATTTAAAATAGAAGCATTTGACATCAAAATATTAGGTGGGTTTTCCTCTCATTGAGAAAAATTGAAAGTTTAAATTAATATTTCAAACAAGCTTCGATGCTCATGAAATTTAAAATGGAAGCATTGACATCAAAATATTACATGGGTTTTGCTCTGATTGTGCAAAATTGAAACTTTTTTGTGAAACATTTTGCATCGGGGAGAAAAATTGAAACTTGAAATTAATATTTCAAACAAGCTTAGATCTCCGTGAAATTTAAAATGGAATCATTTGACATCAAAATATTAGGTGTCTTTTCCTTTGATTGAGAAAAATTGAAACTTTAAATTAATATTTCAAACAAGCTCTGATCTCTGTGAAATTTAAATTGGAAGCATTTGACATCAAAATATTAGGTGGGTTTTCCTTTGATTGTGTAAAATTGAAACTTGAAATTAATATTTCAAACAAGCACCGTTATTCATGAAATTTAAAATAGAAGCATTTGACATCAAAATATTAGGTGGGTTTTTCTCTAATTGAGCAAAATTGAAACTTTAAATTAATATTTCAAACAAGATCCAATCCTCGTGAAATTTAAAATAGAAGCATTTGACATTAAAATATTAGGTGATTTTCCTCTAATTGTTTAAAATTGAAACTTTAAATTAATATTTCAAACGAGCTCAGATCTTTGTAAAATTTAAAATAGAAGCATTTGACATCAAAATATTAGGTGGGTTTTCCTCTGATTGAGTAAAATTGAAAGTTTAAATTAATATTTCAAACGAGCTCTGGTGTTCATGAAATTCAAAATGGAAGCATTTGATATAAAGATATTATGTGGGTTTTCCTCTGATTGTGCAAAATTGAAACTTTTTTGTGACATGTTCTACGTGTGGGAGAAAAATTGAAACTTTAAATTAATATTTCAAACAAGCTCGGATCTTTGTGAAATTTAAATGGAAGCATTTGACATAAAAATATTAGGTGGGTTTTCCTCTGATTGAGCAAAAATGAAACTTTAAATTAATATTTCAAACAAGCTCCGATCTTCATGAAATTTAAATTGGAAGCATTTGACCTGAAAATAATAGGTGGGTTTTCCTCTGATTATGTAAAATTGAAACTTGAAATTAATATTTCAAATGAGCTCAGATCTCCATGAAATTTAAAATAGAATCGTTTGACATCAAAATATTAGGTGGGTTTTCCTCTGATTGAGCAAAATTGAAACATTAAATTAATATTTCAAACGAGATCTGATCGTTGTGAAATTTAAAATGGAAGCACTTGACATTAAAATATTAGGTGGGTTTTCCTCTGATTGTGTAAAATTGAAACTTTAAATTAATATTTCAAACGAGCTCGGATCTCAATGAAATTTTAAATAGAAGCATTTGACATCAAAATCCTAGGTGGGTTTTCCTCTGATTGAGAAAAATTTAAAGTTTAAATTAATATTTCAAACGAGCTCCGATGTTAGTTAAATTTAAAATGGAAGCATTTGACATCAAAACATTAGGTGGGTTTTTCTATGATTGTGCCAAATTGATGTTAGTAATAATTGAGAGGGGGGGTGAATCCGTGGTGTCAAAAATTTATCCTTCAAACTTAACCACCAATCTATAAACCTCAGATTATTATGTCCCTACAAGATGCATGCCATGAAATACTACTAAAGATTAACTGTCTGTCGGTTTACTCTGTCAATCCTTATTCTTTCTTGATTACCGACAAGCAGTATAACTATTTACCAAAACTCAGTAAATAAGCAGAGTATACCGATCAATCTAGAGTTATCTATGTAAGATGCAATACAGTAAAGAAATGAATCATACACACATAACACATGAATTTTTAATGTGGAAACCCTATTAAGGAAAAAACCACTAGGACCAGTACCCCAAATTTTATCTCTTCTGAAGTGAGCCCTGTTAGGAGACAACCTTGTTAAAGGTTACAAACACACTGTTTAGTGTGACCTTGTTAGAGGATTTTATTGATAGAGGTTGTCACTTAGTATCGGGCATCTATTGCTACCATTCTTGAATGAGCCTCCTTCTTAGACTGTCAATAGGTATTGGGCAAGTCCAATGCTACTTTCATGAATCAACCTTTTTGGCACTCCTTGAAATATACCTCAATATATAGAAGACTGTTAAGTCCTACTCGGTTAAGAGACTTGATGCTTCAATGGTTAAAATGAAACACTATGACCTGCTCATATTGCAATTTTGTATTGCATATTTTCATATCTATTTAATTACATTACCTCTCTAACCAATGTATCAATTAATCCTTGTGCTCCATGCTTTCTTCTCTGTGATGTTGTGCTCACTGTTCATCGATGTCTGTAGAACTCCTTAGCTCTTCCTTCATCTTGTTTGATCAGGACTACATGAAGTTGTTCTTCATTAGTTTCTCTTCAGCATCCTCTTTCTATCCACTCCCCTTAATCCCATTTGTAAATGAATTAAGCTTGTCTCTTATATAGAAATAATATTCATCGTTTCTTGATTCTTGATTCTTGGCGTGAAAAACAATCCAGCCAATTAGATTTAAAGCATAACTCTTGATTTTCCTTGTAGATATCTTCTTGCCAAATGTACAAATCATCTTTAAATCAATCACTTATCTCTAGTCAAATAAAAAAAAGTAGACAACTAGTTAAGTCTATTTTTAGCTCTGCCAGCTAGATATTTTGTCATTTTCTGAACTTTCTATTTCGTCGATCAACACTTTAGTTAGTCGTCGGAGAAAACTTACAGTTCCATCAGTGAGACTCTAGTTAGCTTTGTGATCTCCATCCGTCAGGCATCATTGGAATTTTACTCATCAAGCAACACTATCTTTAGCTCCTCGGGCAACCTTCAACCTTTGCTTGTCTGGCATCCTGTGGTTTTGCTTTGTCAGGCAACACTATACTTCTGATCGTCGGGTATCACTATGACTGTTCTTCTTTTCTCTATCTGTTGGTGTTGTTTGTCACTTAGTGAATAGTTTACATTTATGCATTGCTGAGAGCATAACCTTTGTTCCTTTGGTTTTCTGAAGTCTTTGGCATTATGTACATGACCGTACAAATGCTATCAAGTTTACATCAATGAAAATACAATACATTAACTAATTAAATGCCTTGCATTATCTTCAACTTAACATTGTCAAACATTCAATTCGTTACATGTGATCAATTGAAAATTTTTTGTGACACATTTTACATTCGAGAGGAAAATTGAATCTTTAAATTAATATTTCAAATGAGCTCGGATCTTCATAAAATTTAAAATGGAAGTATTTGACATTAAAATATTAGGTGGGTTTTCCTCTGATTGAGAAAAATTGAAACTTTAAATTAATATTTCAAATGAGCTCTGATCTTCATGAAATTTAAATTGGAATCATTTAACATCAAAATATTAGGTGGGTTTTCCTCTGATTTTGTAAAACTGAAACTTGAAATTAATAGTTCAAATGAGTTCAGATCTCTGTGAAATTTAAAATAGAAGCATTTGACATCAAAATATTAGGTTGGTTATCCTCTGATTGTGAAAAATTCAAACTTTAAATTAATATTTCAAACGAGCTCAGATCTCTGTGAAATTTAAAATAGAAGCATTTGACATCAAAATATTAGGTGGGTTTTCCTCTAATTGAGAAAAATTGAAAGTTTAAATAAATATTTCAAATGAGCTCCGATGTTTGTGAAATTTAAAATGGAAGCATTTGACATCAAAATATTAGGTGGGTTTTCCTCTAATTGTGAAAAATTGAAATTTTTTTGTAACACTTTTTACGTTCGGGAGCAAAATTGAAGCTTTAAATTAATATTTCAAACAAGCTCAGATCTTCGCGAAATTTAAAATGGAAGAATTTGACATCAAAATATTAGGTGGGTTTTCCTCGGATTGAGAAAAATTGAAACTTTAAAATAATATTTCAAATGAGCTCTGATCTTTGTGAAATTTAAATTTGAAGCATTTGACATCAAAATATTAGGTGGGTTTTCCTTTGATTGTGTAAAATTGAAACTTGAAATTAATATTTCAAACAAGCTTGGATCTCCATGAAATTTAAAATAGAAGCCTTTGACATTGAAATATGAGGTGGGTTTTCCTCTGATTGTGTAAAATTGAAACTTTAAATTAATATTTCAAACGAGCTCAGATCTCCGTGAAATTTAAAATAGAATCATTTGACATAAAAATATTAGGTGGGTTTTCCTTTGATTGAGAAAAATTGAAAGTTTAAATTAATATTCCATACAAGCTCTCATGTTCATGAAATTTAAAATGGAAGCATTTGACATCAAAATATTAGGTGGGTTTTCCTCTAATTGTGCAAAATTGAAACTTTTTTGTGACACGTTTTACATCTGGGAGCAAAACTAAAACTTTAAATTAATATTTCAAACAAGCTCGAATCTTCATGAAATTTAAAATGGAAGCATTTGACATCAAAATATTAGGTTGGTTTTCCTCTAATTGAGCAAAATTGAAACTTTAAATTAATATTTCAAACGAGCTCCAATCTTCGTGAAATTTAAATTGGAAGCATTTGACATCAAAATATTATGTAGGTTTTCCTCTGATTGTGTAAAATTGAAACTTGAATTAATATTTTAAATGAGCTTGGATACCGTGAAATTTAAAATAGAAACATTTAACATCAAAATACGAGGTGGGTTTTCCTCTAATTGAGTAAAATTGAAACTTTAAATTAATATTTCAATTGAGATCTATTCTTTGCGAAATTTAAAATAGAAGCATTTGACATTAAAATATTAGGTGGGTTTTCCTTTGATTGTGTAAAATTGAAACTTTAAATTAATATTTCAAATGAGCTCAGATCTCCGTGAAATTTAAAATAGAAGCATTTGACATCAAAATATTAGATGGGTTTTCCTCTGATTGAGAAAAATTCAAAGTTCAAATTTATAATTCAAACAAGATCCGATGTCATGAAATTTAAAATGGAAACATTTGACATAAAAAATTTAGGTGGGTTTTCCTCTGATTGTGCAAAATTGAAACTTTTTGTGACACATTTTACGTCTGGGAGCAAAATTGAAACTTTAAATTAATATTTCAAATGAGGTCAGATCTTTGTGAAATTTAAAATGGAAGCATTTGACATCAAATTATTAGGTAGGTTTTCCTCTGATTGAGCAAAATTGAAACTTTAAATTAATATTTCAAACGAGCTTCGATCTTTGTAAAATTTAAATTGGAAGCATTTGACATCAAAATATTAGGTGGGTTTTCCTCTAATTGTGTAAAACTAGATCTTGAAATTAATATTTGAAACCAGCTCGAAGCTCTATGAAATTTAAAAAAAGAAGCATTTGACATGAAAATATTAGGTGGGTTCCTCTGATTGAGCAAAATTGAAAGTTTAAAATAATATTTCAAACGAGATCCGATGTTCGTGAAATTTAAAATAGAAGCATTTAACATCAAAATATTAGGTGTGTTTTCCTTTGAATGTGAAAAATTCAAACTTTTTGTGACATATTTTATGTTTGGGAACAAAATTGAAACTTTAAATTTATATTTCAAACGAGCTCGGATCTTCGTGAAATTTAAAATGGAAGCATTTGACATCAAAATATTAGGTGGGTTTTCCTTTGATTGAGCAAAATTGAAACTTTAAATTATTATGTCAAACAAGCTTCGATCTTTGTGAAATTTAAATTGGAAGCATTTGACATCAAAATATTAGGTGGGTTTTCCTCTGATTGTATAAAATTGAAACTTGAAATTAATATTTCAAACGAGTTTGGATCTCCGTGAAATTTAAAATAGAAGCATTTGACATCAAAATATGGGGTGGGGTTTCCTCTGATTGAGAAAAATTGAAACTTTAAATTAATATTTAAAATGAGATCCGATCTTTGTGAAATTTAAAATGGAAGCATTTGACATTAAAATATTAGGTGGGTTTTCCTCTGATTGTGTAAAATTGAAACTTTAAATTAATATTTCAAATGAGCTCGGATCTTCGTGAAATTTAAAATAGAAGCGTTTGACATCAAAATATTAGGTGGGTTTTCCTCTGATTGAGTGAAATTAAAAGTTTAAATTAATATTTCAAATGAGCTCTGATGTTCGTGAAATTTAAAATGGAAGCATTTGACATCAAAATATTAAGTTGTTTTTCCTCTAATTGTGCAAAATTGAAACTTTTTGTGACATGTTTTACGTCTGGGAGCAAAATTGAAACTTTAGATTAATATTTCAGACGAGCTTGGATCTTCATGAAATTTAAAATGGAAGCATTTGACATCAAAATATTTGGTGGGTTTTCCTTTGATTGAGGAAAATTGAAACTTTAAATTAATATTTCAAACGAGCTCCAATCTTCATGAAATTTAAATTGGAAGTATTTGACATCAGAATATTAGGTGGGTTTTCCTCTGATTGTGTAAATCTAAAACTTGAAATTAATATTTCAAACCAGCTCAGAGCTCTGTGAAATTTAAAAAAAATCATTTTACATCAAAATATTACGTGGGTTTTCCTCTGATTGAGCAAAATTGAAAGTTTAAAATAATATTTCAAACGAGATCCGATGTTTGTGAAATTTAAAATGGAAGCATTTGACACTAAAATATT
Organism: Thuja plicata; assembly: GCA_018584345.1. Lineage (NCBI taxonomy): Eukaryota > Viridiplantae > Streptophyta > Pinopsida > Cupressales > Cupressaceae > Thuja > Thuja plicata. Next base: position 112,876 of record MU226415.1, read on the forward strand.
AGGTGGATTTTCCTCTGATTGTGCAAAATTGAAACTTTTTTGTGACATGTTTTACGTCTGGGAGCAAATTTGAAGCTTTATATTAATATTTCAAATGAGCTTGGATCTTCGTGAAATTTAAAATGGAAGCATTTGACATAAAAATATTAGGTCGGTTTTCCTTTGATTGAGAAAAATTGAAACTTTCAATTAATATTTCAAACAAGCTCCAATCTTTGTAAAATTTCAATTGGAAGCATTTGACATCAAAATATTAGGTGGGTTTTCCTCTAATTGTATAAAATTGAAACTTGAAATTAATATTTCAAATGAGCTCAGATCTTCATGAAATTTTAAATAGAAGCATTTGACATCAAAATATTAGGTGGGTTTTCCTCTGATTGAGAAAAATTGAAATTTTAAATCAATATTTCAAACGAGCTCCAATGTTCATGAAATTTAAAATGGAAGCATTTGACATCAAACTATTAGGTGGGTTTTCCTCTGATTGTCCAAAATTAAAACTTTTTTGTGACACGTTTTACATCTAGGAGAAAAATTGAAACTTTAAATTAATATTTCAAACGAGCTTGGATCTTCGTGAAATTTAAAATGGAAGCATTTGACATCAAAATATTAGGTGGGTTTTCCTCTGATTGAGCAAAATTGAAAATTTAAATTATTATTTCAAACAATCTCCAATCTTCATGAAATTTAAATTGCAATAATTTGACATCAAAATATTAGGTGGGTTTTCCTCTAATTGTGTAAAATTAAAACTTCAAATTAATATTTCAAACGAGTTCGGATCTCCATGAAATTTAAAATAGAAGCATTTGACATCAAAATATGAGGTGGGTTTTTCCTCTGATTGAGAAAAATTGAAACTTTAAATTAATATTTCAAGCGAGATCCAATCTTCATGAAATTTAAAATCGAAGCATTTAACATTAAAATATTAGGTGGGTTTTCCTCTGATTGTATAAAATTGAAACTTTAAATTAATAGTTCAAACGAGCTTGGATCTTCGTGAAATTTAAAATGGAAGCATTTGACATCAAAATATAAGGTGGGTTTTCCTTTGATTAAACAAAATTGAAACTTTAAATTAATATTTCAAACAAGCTCCAATCTTTGTGAAGTTTAAATTGGAAGCATTTGACATCAAAATATTAGGTGGGTTTTCCTCTGATTGTGTAAAATTGAAACTTGAAATTCATATTTCAAACAAGCTGGGATCTCCATGAAATTTAAAAAAGAAGCATTTGACATCAAAATATTAGGTGTGTTTTCCTCTGATTGAGAAAAATTGAAACTTTAAATTAATATTTCAAATGAGATCTGATCTTCATGAAATTTAAAATGGAAGCATTTGACATTAAAATAATAGGTGGGTTTTCATCTGATTGTGTAAAATTGAACTTTAAATTAATATTTCAAATGAGCTCAGATCTCCGTCAGATTTTAAATACAATTATTTGACATCAAAATATTAGGTGGGTTTTCCACTGGTTGAACAAAATTGAAACTTGAAAATAATATTTCAAACGAGATCTGATCTTCATAAAATTTAAAATGGAAGCATTTGACATTAAAATATTAGGTGGGTTTTCCTCCGATTGTGTAAAATTGAAACTTTAAATTAATATTTCAAACGAGCTCGGATCTTCGTGTAATTTAAAATAGAAGCATTTGACATCAAAATAGTAGGTGGGTTTTCCTCTGGTTGAGAAAAATTGTAAGTTTAAATTAATATTTCAAACGAGCTCCAATGTTTGTGAAATTTAAAATGAAAGCATTTGACATCAAAATATTAGGTGGGTTTTCTTCTGATTGAGAAAAATTGAAACTTTAAATTAATATTTCAAATGAGCTTTGATCTTCATGAATTTTAAATTGGAAGAATTTGATATCAAAATATTAGGTGGGTTTTCCACTGATTGTGTTAATTTGAAACTTGAAATTAATATTTCAAACGAGCTAGGATCTCCGTGAAATTTAAAATAGAAGCATTTGACATCAAAATATTAGGTGGGTTTTCCTTTGATTAAGCAAATTTGAAACTTTAAATTAATATTTCAAATGAGATCTGATCTTCATGAAATTTAAAATGGAATCATTTGACATTAAAATAATAGGTGGGTTTTCCTCTGATTGTTTAAAATTGAAACTTTAAATTAATATTTCAAACGAGCTCGAATCTCTGTGAAATTTAAAATAGAATTATTTGACCTGAAAATATTATTTGACCTCAAAATATTAGGCGAGTTTTCCTCTGATTGAGAAAAATTGATATTTTAAATTAATATTTCAAATGAGCTCTGATGTTCATGAAATTTAAAATGGAAGAATTTGACATCAAAATATTAGGTGGGTTTTCCTCTGATTGTACAAAATTGAAACTTTTTCGTGACACGTTTCACGTCTGAGAGCAAAATTGAAATTTTAAATTAATATTTCAAACGAGCTCGGATCTTCATGAAATTTAAAATGGAAGAATTTGAAATCAAAATATTAGGTGGCTTTTCCTCTAATTAATCAAAATTTAAAGTTTAAATTAATATTTCAAACGAGCTCCGATCTTCATGACATTGAAATTGGAAGCATTTGACATAAAAATATTACGTGGGTTTTCGTCAGATTGTGTAAAATTTAAACTTTAAATTAATATTTCAAATGAGCTTAGACCTCCGTGAAATTTAAAATAGAAGCATTTGACATCAAAATAATAGGTGGGTTTTTCTCTGATTAAGCAAAATTGAAACTTTAAATTAATATTTTGAACGAGATTTGATCGTTGTGAAATTTAAAATGAAAGCATTTGACATTAAAATATTAGGTGGGTTTTCCTCTGATTGTGTAAAATTGAAATTTTAAATTAATTTTTCAAACAAGCTCAGATCTCTCTAAAATTTAAAATAGAAGCATTTTACATCAAAATAATAGGTGGGTTTTCCTCTGATTTAGCAAAATTGAAAGTTTAAATTAATATTTCAGACGAACTCTGATGTTCGTGAAAGTTAAAATTGATGCATTTGACATCAAAATATTAGGTGGGTTTTCCTCTTATTGTGCAAAATTGAAAATTTTTTGTTAAACATTTTACGTCTGGGAGAAAAACTGAAACTTTAAGTTAATATTTCAAATGAGCTCGCATCTTTGTGACATTTAAAATGGAAGCATTTGACATAAAAACATTAGGTGGGTTTTCCTCTGATTGAGCAAAATTGAAACTTTAAATTAATATTTCAAACGAGCTCTGATCTTGGTGAAATTTAAATTGGAAGAATTTGACATCAAAATATTAGGTGGGTTTTCTGCTGATTGTGTAAAATTGAAATTTGAAATTAATATTTCAAACGAGCTTGGATCTCTGTGAAATTTAAAGTAGAAGCATTTGACATCAAAATATTAGGTAGGTTTTCCTTCGATTCAGCAAAATTGAAACTTTAAATTAATATTTCAAATGAGATCCGATCTTTGTAAAATATAAAATGGAAGCATTTGACATTAAAATATTAGGTGGGTTATCCTTTGATTATGTAAAATTGAAAATTTAAATTAATATTTCAAATGAGCTCAGATCTCTGTGAAATTTGAAATAGAAGCATTTGACATCAAAAATATTAGGTGGGTTTTCCTCTGATTGAGCAAAATTGAAAGTTTAAATTAATATTTCAAATGAGCTCTAATGTTCGTGATATTTAAAATGGAAGCATTTGATATTAATATATTGGGTGGGTTTGGCTTTGATTGTGCAAAATTGAAATATTTTTGTGACACATTTTACGTCCGGGAGTAAAATTGAAACTTTAAACTAATATTTCAAATGAGCTGGGATCTTTGTAAAATTTAAAATGGAAGCATTTGACATCAAAATATTAGGTGGGGTTTCCTCTCATTAAGCAAAATTGAAACTTTAAATTAAAATTTTAAATGAGCTCCGATCTTCGTGAAATTTAAATTAGAAGCATTTGACAACAAAATATTAGGTGGTTTTTCGTCTGATTGTGTAAAATTGAAACTTGAAATTAATATTTCAAATGAGCTCAAATCTCTGTGAAATTTAAAATAGAAGCATTTGTCATCAAAATATTAGGTGGGTTTTCCTCTGATTGAGAAAGATTGAAACTTTAAATTAATATTTCAAACGAGATCTGATCTTCATGAAATTTAAAATGGAAGCATTTGACATCAAAATATTAGGTGGGTTTTCCTCTGATTGTGTAAAATTGAAACTTTAAATTAATATTTCAAATGAGCTTAGATCTCTATGAAATTTAAAATAGAAGTATTTGACATCAAAATATTAGGTGGGTTTTCCTCTGATTGAGAAAAATTGAAATTTTAAATTATTATTTCAAACGACCTTCGATGTACATGAAATTTTAAATGGAAGCATTTGACATTAAAATATTAGGTGGGTTTTCCTCTGATTGTGCAAAATTGAAACTTTTTTGTGACACATTTTACGTCTGGGAGCAAAATTGAAACTTTAAATTAATATATTAAAGGAGCTCTGATCTTCATGAAATTTAAATTGGAAGCATTTGACATCAAAATATTAGGTGGGTTTTCCTCTGATTGTGTAAAATTGAAATGAGCTCGGATGTCCATGAAATTTAAAATGGAAGCATTTAACATCAAAATATTAGGTGGGTTTTCCTCTGATTAAGCAAAATTGAAACTTTAACTTAATATTTCAAACGAGATCCGATCTTTGTGAAATTTAAAATGGAAGGATTTGACATTAAAATATTAGGTGGGTTTTCCTCTGATTGTGTAAATCTGAAACTTTAAATTAATATTCCAAATGAGCTTGAATCTCTGTGAAATTTAAAATAGAAGCATTTGACATCAAAATATTAGGTGGGTTTTCCTCTGATTGGGCAAAATTGAAAGATTAAATTAATATTTCAAAGGAGTTCCGATGTTCATGAAATTTAAAATGGAAGCATTTGACATCAAAATATTAAGTGGGTTTTCCTCTTATTGTGAAAAATTTAAACTTTTTTGTGACACATTTTATGTCTGAAAGCAAAATTGAAAATTTAAATTAATATTTCAAACGAGCTCAGATCTTCATAAAATTTAAAATGGAAGCATTTGACATCAAAATATTAGATGGGTTTTCCTCTGATTGTGTAAAATTGAAAGTTGAAATTAATATTTCAAACATGCTCACATCTCCGTGAAATTTAAAATAGAAGCATTTGACATCAAAATATTAGGTTGGTTTTCATCTGATTGAGCAAAAAGTAAACTTTAAATTTATATTACAAACGATATTCGATCTTCATGAAATTTAAAATGGAAGCATTTGATATTAAAATATTAGGTGGGTTTTCGTCTGATTGTGTAAAATTGAAACTTTAAATTAATATTTCAAACAACCTCGGATCTCTGTGCAATTGAAAATAGAAGCATTTGACATCAAAATATTAGGTGGGTTTTCCTCTGATTTAGCAAAATTGAAAGTTAAAATTAATATTTCAAACAAGCTCTGATGTTCATGAAATTTAAAATGGAAGCATTTGAAATCAAAATATTAGGTGGGTTTTCCTTTGATTATGCAAAATTGAAACTTTTTTGTGACGCGTTTTACGTCCGGGAGCAAAATTGAAACTTTAAATTAATATTTCAAATGAGCTCAGATCATCATGAAATTTAAAATGGAAGCATTTGACATGAAATTATTAGGTGGGTTTTCCTCTAATTGAGCAAAATCTAAACTTTAAATTAATATTTCAAACGAGCTCCAATCTTGGTGAAATTTAAATTAGAAGCATTTGACATCAAAATATTAGGTGGGTTTTGCTCTAATTGTGTAAAATTGAAATTTGAAATGAATATTTCAAACAAGCTCGGATCTTTGTGAAATTTAAAATAGAAGTATTTTTTATCATAATACTAGGTGGGTTTTCCTCTTATTCATAAAAAATGAAACTTTAAATTAATATTTCAAATGAGATCTGATCTTCGTGAAATTTAAAATGGAAGCATTTGACATTAAAATATTAGGTGGGTGTTTCTATGATTGTTTAAAATCAAAACTTTAAATTAATATTTCAAATGAGCTCGGATCTCCATGAAATTTAAAATAGAAGCATTTGAAATCAAAATATTAGGTGGGTTTTCCTCTGATTGAGCAAAATTGAAATTTTAAATTAATATTTCAAACGAGCTCTGATGTTCGTAAAATATAAAATGGAAGTATTTGACATCAAAATATTAGGTTCGTTTTCCTCTGATTGTGCAAAATTGAAACTTTTTGTGACACGTTTTACGTCCAGGAGCAAAATTGAAACTTTAAAATAATATTCCGAACGAGCTCGGATCTTTGTGAAATTTAAAATGGAAGCATTTGACATCAAAATATTAGGTCGATTTTCCTTTGATTAAGCAAAATTTAAACTTTAAATTAATATTTCAAACAAGCTCCGATCTTCGTGAAATTTAAATTGGAAGCATTTGACATGAAAATATTTGGTGGGTTTTCCTCTAATTGTGTAAAATTGAAACTTGAAATTAATATTTCAAATGAGCTCGGATCTCTGTGAAATTTAAAATAGAAGCATTTGACATCAAAATATTATGTAGGTTTTGCTCTAATTGAGGAAAATTGAAACTTTAAATTAATATTTCAAACGAGATCCGATCTTCATGAAATTTAAAATGGAAGCATTTGACATTAAAATATTAGGTGGGTTTTCCTCTGATTGTGTAAAATTGAAACTTTAAATTAATATTTCAAACAAGCTCGGATCTTCATGAAATTTAAAATTGAAGCATTTGACATCAAAATAGTAGGTGGGTTTTCCTCTGATTGAGAAAAATTGTATGTTTAAATTAATATTTCAAATGAGCTCCAATGTGTTGATTCCTATTCTTGCTGATATGAAAAATACTCTCAGGGAGCTTGCTCTATTTATCCAAGACACTGACCAGGAAGGATGCAGAATGATAGAAACAAGGTTTTAAAACCTCCTACACTTTGAGCAACACTAACTCAGGCAAGATTACCCTTCTAACTTAGAATAATGAAATCACTAAATTATTCCAATTAACTGTGGATGAAATTACAGGGATTGATCACTGTAACTTTTAGTGAATACAGACCAGACCATAAGCAAAGATTAATTTTAATAGTGATAGTCACTTGATTTCATGGAAATAGACCAGTGCTTAATCCTAGGGCATAGAGTCATTTATGAACAATTTTAACCAGCTTGATTATGAACATGAACTTGACACAATTATAGCATCTGACATAAACACATATATACCATATATATCTATCTCAACACACTTAACAAGTTAATTCATCAAATTCATTTTATACCCTAAATCTTATTTAAACATTCCTAAGGCATTTTTAGTCTTTCCTTAAAACAACCCTAGAAGTATTTCATAATCTGCCTGACAGACATATAAATTGAACATTTCTCAAAAATAAAATGGCTATCCCCTTTCCCAGTAGTCTTGGAATCCTTTTATAATTAAGGATGCAAAAAGATACCGACTTATTGGGAAAGATTTACAAAAATATTTTGCAACAACCTTGCAATAGACAAGAAACAAAATTTGTAACAAAACACGGGTGGCAGTTATTGGCAAAGTCTGAATAAGGTTTGTTGTTGTTGTTGACAATATCCTCCTCATCCTTTCAGCTTTGCCTCCCACCTGTTTACCTCTTTGGAAGTGGGCTAATCAAAGGTCTTTTCTTCCTCCAGCTTTGCAACAGCTTCTATCCATCTGGCATCCATGGTAGTTCTGGCCTCAGAAACAAATTTGGCCATATCTCTCTCAATTTTGAAAAGGCTATCAATCAGTTCATTGCAATTTTCTACATTTGTATCCTTTTCCAAGCGCTGCTTTATATCCTGATTTCTTAGTATAGTGTCAAAACCAGCTACCCAATCTGATTGTGTTTTCAAAACACCCATTTCATCATAAATTTTTGGGATCAATGATGGACATTGATCAGCAAATAGCCACAACTTGTTGTCTATTAAATTATATTTGCCATTGAAAAAGGCAAAGGTATCATTCAGCTTACTGACCATCTCAATGGTATCTGTTACTTTATCCAGGAAATCATCACTATACAACATAGCAATTTTTAACTTATCCAAAATCCTTCTCTTCCCTGGCTACATTTTAAAAGTAGGCTCTAAGAAAACCATAGCCTCTGCAGCTATCTTTGAGGCTTCTTGTAACGACCCATATATTTTATACACTATGTCAATTTTTTTGTTTTAAGACATCAATCCTATGCTGTAATATGAGAAATATAACAGACATAACATTTATGCTCTATTTGTGATACATATTTTGATTGGGTTTTTTCCAATGTAGAGTCTTCCTTAACTCCAATGGCAACATCTGTCACAACTTTAGCCACCTCCTCAAGGGTTGGAGTTTTTTCCCTCTTACTTTCTATTAACTCCTCTTTCAATTTGGCAATTTCCTCTTCTAATGTGTGGTTCTCGACCACCACTTCATGACAGGTCATCAACTTTTGCTAGGTTCATAAATGAAACTTGTGTCATTAACTGAGCTATCTCAGTATCTAAAGTATTCTACAAATTCCATATCATCCTGTCTGCCCTTTTCTCTTCTTTGATGGTCATGACTAGATGTTTTTGTGTGGTAGGAGCTAGTGACCATATTGCCAAGGTTTTGGATTTATGATCAAATCCTGATCCTTTCAATACTTCATCCATTTAAAACTCTATTTTCAATAGAGGATCTTCCTGCCTCCTAATCTGATCAATAATTAATGTGGATTGTAGATCCCAACCAGGCTTCAGCATTACACAACTATTCTATACCAACAGTCTCGCATGTTCCATAGTAATCTGTTAACTCCCAGGATCATAATCTTGGAGTGTTTGTACAATTTCCTCATTCTTATCTGTACTTTCTTCTGTTGTAGTCAACTCCTACCTCAAATTCTTTTGTTTCAATTTAATCAAGAAAGTTTTGAATTCCTCACACTTTATGAACTCATCATCCTTCATGAACTCACTAGCCATCATGACCCTCTCATCATCCTTTTCAAATAGTACCATTTGATTGTCTCCTTGGCCCTCAGCCTCAGACTCTTTTTGCAATTGTCTCTTCAACTTTCTAAAATATTTACCATGCTCAGAGATCATGGCCTTGGCCATGCTTTTCCTATCCTGCACCATCTTGTGCTCCTTCTTTTTTTTCTTCCTTGGTGGCTCTCTAGCCGAAGTAGCCTCTTCACTGGCCTCTTCCTCTTCATGTTGCTCTTCTTTTTGCTGTTCATCTTCCTATCTTTCCTGGTGTTCTTGGTCATGTAATGCAACTGGAATTGGGGACCCTCTAGATTGTGCATCTTTAGCACTGAATTTTGGTACCTGTGGCATTAGGGTTTCATAGGACTTGAGCATTTCCTCTATCCTTTGTAAGTATGGTAGATCAGGGAAAAAACTAGAGAATGAATTAACTAATTCTTTCCATTCAAATTCTTCTCTTAGGAGATCATTCCACTTCCTTCTCCTATCCTATACTTCTTGCTTATTTAGCTTGTTCCTCACAACATCCTCTTCATCCAGTGGCTCATGATCCATAATTTTTTGCCAAGGAGTCATTATTTTTAGGAATGTTTGAATAAAAATTTATGGATCACAGAATCTAGCAATTGCTGCAGAAGTTTTGTATTGCTTCAAGAAATCATTTATCAGATCAAAAACCATTTTCTCAATGGAGAAGTCAAAACCCATCCACAATTTGGGGATAAAAGTTCCCTTCTTATGTCCATCTAGAAATTCCTTATCCACCCAAGTAATTTTCCAGACAAATTCTAAGAATGCAATCCTAGGGGGAACAAACTTGGGAAGGATGTGAGGGAGTTGAGTACAACCATATACTCTAATGATAGTAATGTAATCAAAAAAGAGTAAATCAGCCCAATTGTGAGAGATGGGCCAGTTTGGGACATACTCCCAAGGTCTCAAAATCTTTCTAACCTCAAAAGGAAACCTGTGCCTATCTGTTCCTAACAAATTAAAAATTGCATCCACAATCTAGTTGCAGAAGCATACAAATGATGAGTTGCTGGATGAACTATCCCATACCTGAGTCCATCTTTGGATTGGTGCATCCACACCATACTCTGAGAAAAATAACTCAAGCTCTTTATCCTTTGATGCTCTCTTATAATACAAAATCATATACATCAGATGAGAGTAATGCTTAAAAGTAGGTGGTGGAGTATCTGACTGTATCTCTAATAGTGCAGCATGGATAGCATCAACTATATATCCAACATAGTCATAATCAGTGTTGACCTTCGGGTGCTGGATGCTCATGGCCATCATAAGTAAATCTTGAGACACTGTGGAATCTCCATCAAAACCTAGAACCCTTCTCAAACCATAGACTATGCATTTTACATAATGATGAAACAAGGATAAGTCAAAAGGTGGCTTGAAATTGTCTAGAATTTTTACCAGGTGCCTATCTACTCTGGGCATGAACTTAGGCATTTCATATTGCTTAATTAAATGCTCTGTTTTGACATAGTCTACCTTAATCTTATTTAAATCAATGTATGTACACAATGCACCAGTAATTCCAAATACTTTTGCCACTGACCTCCTATCTATGGAAACTAGGGTTTCTTTATTCCTTTTCCTGATTACCCTAGCTACCGGGCAGTAATTTTTAGCTAATTCCTTAATAAGACCTATGTCAACATAGACATCAGGCACAATCAATTTTTCCATATTCAAATCCCATGGATTACAAATTGGGACTGGTTTGATCCTATTATTCTAGAAATAATGAAACAAAGTATTACCAGAATAATTTGGAGTTACCAGATTTCTGCATTGACACTATTTGTCGTTCCATTCATCCCAGTTTGCACTGTTTGTGTTCAGAGTTTTGGGAAGCAACTCAGAAAATTCTTCTACATACTTCTTTAATGTAACCTCTTTATTCTTCTTAGACCCTTGCGAGGTAGCAGGAACAATAGCTTGACTCATCCTTCTTCTTCAAAATTATTATCTCAAACAGAATACTTCAGACCAAAAAACCTTTTTGCTCTTCGCAGAAAATCTCAAGATGTAGAAATGAGAGCTGTATAGAATCAAACTCAATCATTCAAACTTATAGCCATTAAATCCTGTGTCTTGTCCACTTGAATGCCAAATTATTTTCAGTTGCAGTGTCATGAAATCATCACTCTATCACTAATGCTGCCATTAATTCACACTATTTGATTCTAGCTGGAAAAAAGTGTACACTTTTCTTATTTTGGCACTTGTAAGCCTAAAACTAGGCACTTGTCAATCTAGCACCAACCCACTGTACTTTACTCATACTTAGAATAGTCCTTGTGAGTGAGCGATGTGACCTTTTACTTTAACTAGTCACACACTCACCATCTGTTTCTACCTTGGTTTTCATCTTCTGCGGGTGAGCGATGACCTAATTTGCACTCCATCATTTGGCAGTCACATACTTCCTATCTTTCTACCCTTTGCTTTTATGTCCATGTGAGTGTGCAAAATTACCTTTTCTTCTCCCATCACGTACTCGCTGCTCAATTTTTAGCTTTGTATGAATTCTTGTGAGTGAGTGAGTACACACTCATTTCTCAATTATTTCACAATTGCACACTCGCTGGCTTCTAAATCATTGTCTTTGGACCTAAGCAAGTGAGTGATTTTCATTTTTATCATGCACTTTATCTAGTCGCTCACTCATGCTATAGAACACTTCAACTTATAATATGAGTGAGTGAGTGATGATCCTTGTTCTTCATTTTGTCGCCAACTCGCTGTGGAAAAATCTCGATGGCTTAATACTTTGCGGCTGAGCGATCTCTTTTATCAAGATATTAAAATTCTCTTATCGCACACTCACTGACTTGAAAAATTAACTGTCTCATTGACTATGAGTGTGTGGTTTCCAACCTTCTTTCTTCAATCACATACTCACCAACAACTTTTCTTTTGTCTTTATTTATGGGCGAGTGAGCGATATACCTTTTCTTTTCCTTATCGCATACTCACGAGCTCATTTCTTCAAACTTCAAATCATCAGTGTGTGAGTGAGTGAGGTGATAAATGATCTCATAATCTCACACTCACACACCTTTTATAACATTGGAAAATACCTCTATGATTGAGAAGCAAGCTTTCAAGTGATAACTTTGGCATGAACTTATCGCTTACTCGCACTGCAAAACATATATGAGTCAAAACTTGAGTGAGTGAGCGACCTTTACAACCAAAATTCCTCACATAGTCACTAAATTAAAAGACAAACATGGAAACCTAATTTTGGTATGTAACTACTTCATTTTTTCATAGCGCTCACTCGGTCATAGAGCATAAAATGAACAACATAACATTAAAGTGACTATGTGACATACAAGATTTTGAGTCATCACAGACTCGCTAGACTTTCTTTTAAATGAGTTAATTCCTCATGAGTGAGTGATAAATAGAACCATTCCTAATCCGCTAAGTCATGAACTTACAACCTGACTTCACAAATACATTGCGACTATAGGATTTGCATTCTTTAGCACCCAAACCGCTCACTCACACCGCTGATCATGACTTGACATAATTTTACTGCGACTGCGTGATTATTATTCATATGACTCATCGCTCACTCACACAACTTGAAAACATGTTAAAAGACCAACGTGACTGAGTGACAAATATTTAAAATAGAATATCATTAATGAATTTTGACCTTTTAAACATAGTAAAACATGGGATTTAAACCAGAAAGCGCGGGAAAATAGTCAATGCTAGGAATTTAAAAATTTTCTTGGTATAGTGCTAACAATGGCTCCAACTAGGGAAATTTAATTGAAAAATTTACATTAGAAGCCACATCTCTAGGAAATAGACCACAAACCAAACCAAATTGTACATGCACACACAAAAACCATACTTAAAACAGGGAAATCTAACCTGCTGTGCATGGAAAAAGTAGCTTTACGAGAAATAATGTTTTAGGAATTGTCCATGCACTAGAAATTCCTATATCTCACCATTAGGATCTTCCAAGAAATAAGAATCTTGACCATGAAATTCCTGGATTATAAACGGGCCCATCCATAATGATTCAAATTTACCATGTTTGTCCTTTTCTTCTTTTCTAGCATTCCATTGCAGCAGCATATCATTTATCTAAAACTTTATTTCAGTTTCTCTTTTATCAAACAATTATTTAGATTGTTGTTGGAGCTTTAGGTTTCTTTTGTGAGCTTCTAGTCAACCTTGACCTTGACCCAGGGTTTAGATCCCAGGGTCTCACAGTTTTGGATGTCAATCTTTGCAAAAAGTATTTTCCCACTTCTGGGTTGGCTGTTTTGGGTTCCGAGTGTCGATTCCTAAATTATATTTAATATAGGTCCTCTCCTAGGGGTAAAGGATTTAATGGAAATTTAATTCTCCTATGTTGGCCTCCTTAGAAGATTGTGCCCTAATTTCATATAAAAGGGAGGCTTCTCCCCTCATTTTCTTAAAGAAGTCCTCGATGAAAGCCTATACATCCTTGAGAAATTGAAAAACATCATCAAGTGAAGATTGAAGCAAGGATTCATCCATCTACTCAAGCATCCATTTTTATGAAGGAGATCCATTGGAGGCCATTGAAGGATTCAAGCTACATAGTGCCCTTTTGGTGATCTCTTCATCCACCTTCTTCCAAGCCTATTCCAAATTCAAGAACCCATTCAAGACTTGGTGTTGGAGATCTACAAGAAAGAGATTGAAGACATCCTACCTTTCTACATTCCACATTTTGAATCATACTTGTGGATCCAAGGATTTGAATCTGCCATAAGGAATTTTACAAGCAAGGTGAATTTGTGAATTTACTTTGTTTATCTTTATGCAATTTTCAATTACATATATTTGAGGTTAATTCCAAAACTGGGGTTTGACCAAGGCAAACCCCTCCCCCACAACAAACAATCCTCTTTTTCTTGTAGGTATAGGTTTAGAACAACATATTTGAGACCAGATCTGGATACCCTTTTTGGATTTCTTTCAAATGGCACAAATAGATTCTCTGTCAGACCTGTGCAGGTCAGGGTTGGCATTATTGGGTTAGGATTGACATTTGTGGGTCAAGGTTGACCTTTTTCATAAGATGACATCAGAATAGAAAAAGATTTGTGGGTTTTGTTCGTCTCTGCGTTCTGATTTAGGATGAACTATCAATTTTTCTAGAAACAATCTACAGACCTCAGAAAACAACATTCTTTGATCTGAAATATTTCAAGGTTAGTGCATTTCTCCTATTTCTTCAATTACTGTCATATATCATATCTATACATATAGTTGATTCACTTGTGCATTAGCCCTTCCTTTGGGTTGATCAACTTGGATCTCCCATTTGTGCATTTGGGAATAAAAGAGGAACATCTTATCTTCTCCCTAATCACAATTGCAATACATAATCAA
>MU226415.1:132260-148444 GCA_018584345.1 Thuja plicata
TAAAGGCTTTAATGGAAATTTAATTCTCCTATGTTGGCCTCCTTAGAAGATTGTGCCCTAATTTCATATAAAAGGGAGGCTTCTCCCCTCATTTTCTTGAAGAAGTCCTCGATGAAAGCCTATGCATCCTTGAGCAATTTAAAAACATCATCAAGTGAAGAGTCAAGCAAGAAATAAATAAATATTTGAAGCAAGGATTCATCCATCTACTCAAGCATCCATTTTCATGAAGGAGATCCATTGGAGGCCATTGAAAGATTCAAGCTACATAGTGCCCTTTTGGTGATCTCTTCATCCACCTTCTTCCAAGCCTATTCCAAATTCAAGAACCCATTCAAGACTTGGTGTAGGAGATATACAAGCAAGAGATTGAAGACATCCTACCTTTCTACATTCCACATTTTGAAGCATACTTATGGATTCAAGGATTCGAATCCGCCACAAGGACTTTTACAAGCAAGGTGAATTCGTGCATTTACTTTGTTTATCTTTATGCAATTTTCAATTAAATATATTTAAGGTTAATTCCAAAATCATGGTTTGACCAAGGCAAACCCCTCCCCACAACAAATAATCCTCTTTTTCTTGCAGGTACAGGTTCAGAACAGTAGATTTGAGACCAGATCTGGATACCCTTTTTAGATTTCTTTCAGACGACACAAACAGATTCTCTATTAGACCTGTACAAGTCAGGGTCAACATTATTGGGTTAGGGTTGAAATTTGTGGGTCAAGGTCAACCTTTTTCATAAGATGACATTAGAAAATAAAAATATTTCTATATTTTTTTCATCTCTGCATTTCGGTTTGGGATCAACTGCTAGTTTTTCTAGAAATAGTCTACAGACCTCAGAAAATAGCATTCTTTGATATGCAATATTTCAAGGTTAGTGCATTTCTCCTATTTCTTCAATTACTGTCATATATCATATCTATACATATAATTAATAAAATTTAAGATTCCCTTCTTGTTATTCTCCTTTCAAAATAGTTGATTCACTTGTGCATTAGCCCTTCCTTTGGGTTGATCAACTTGGATCTCCCATTTGTGCATTTGGGAATAAAAGAGGAACATCTTATCTTCTCCCTAATCACAATTGCAATACATAATCAATTAAATTCAAGTAAGTATAAAGTGCGTTAAAGAATTCAACACACCTTAATCAAATCAAACGACAATTAACAATCAAATTATCTTATCCTCTTTCAACACCTTACATACCCCTCCAACTCAATCACCCATTTTATATATTGCAACTGGTAACAGGTTGTTCAAAGGCAACCTTGCCTGATTTCCATAAACAATTTCAAAAGGGGAAACCCCTATTTCTCTTTTTACTATCACCATGTCAGCCCATAGGGCTAACTTCAATTTTGAATGCTAGGACTTCTTATTTTTATCCAAAATCCTTTTAATTATTTTCATGAGACTCTTATTACTGGACTCAACCTGTCCATTTTCTTGGTGATGATATGGTGAAGACTAAAATAAAATAATGTCATAATCTTCACAGAAATCCATAAATTCTTTAGACCTAAAGCACATGGCATTATCCATAATTATCTTAGTGGGCACACCAAATATTGTCAGAATTTTATCCTTTAAAAAGTCCAGTACTATCTTTTTGGTTGCCCTCTTTGTTGGAATTGCTTCTATCCATTTTGTGAAGTAGTCCGTAGCCACAAGAATCCAACTGTGGCCACCACTGGATTTTTCTGTAAATTCACCAATAAAGTCTAAACCCCATTGGTTAAAAGGTGCTTCAATGGTCATTAAGGCTCCTAAAAATTTCATTTATCAGAAAACCTTTAACATGGTTCACACTTTTGTACAAACATTTGAGTGTCTCTGAAAAGACATGGCCAATAGAATCCAACTCTGATTATTTTGTGATTTTTGGTTTTGGCAAAATAATGCTAACCACACACACCACTATGCATTTCATTTAAGACCCTTTCAAACTGTGATTTATCCAAACATAATAATAAAATTCCATCTCTATTATTCCAAAATAAATCACCTTGTATCAGGACATATCTCTAGGCCTACAATCTCAAAGTCCTCTTCTGATTATCTGACATATGTTTTGGACATTTAGCATTCTTTCGGAAAAACACAATATCAGTATACCAGAACTACAATTCTATGCTACTAAAATTCATGTTTATTATTTGTACATCATTCATTTGGGCTAACTCCATATTTGTATCAGTCATTAATTTGGCCAAACCCAAACCCCTTACCAATTTGGTAACTTGAATTTCCAAATTGAACTCTTGGATCCTGTTAATCCATCTGCACCTCTTCCCAGTAACTTCAGATTGATATAATATGTCTTTTACTGTGGCATGTGGCACATAAGCAATTAATTTTGCACAAACAAGATAAGGTCTAAAAACCTTGACAGCCTTGACCAATGCATATGCTTGTTTCTCCATTATCTCATAGTTAAGTTCCGCTGCTTGTAGAGATTTACTAAAAAATTCTATAGGGTGTTCAAAACCTTCATCATCTTTCTGCAAAAGTACTGCATCAATTGTATGAAATGAAGCAAAAGAAAATATGGAGAAAGGTTTCTCATAATTTGGAGATCTTAATATAGGAGCCTGTTGGATTGCCACTTTTATCTCATTAAATGCTGACTGAGCATTTTTATCCATTCAAACTTTGCATTTTTCTTTAGCAATTTAACAATGGGTTTTACTATTTCATAAAAGTTTGCAATAAATCTCCTCACAAAATTTATCTTTCCAAGGAAAGACTGAACTCATTTAATATTCTTTGGTGGCAACACCTTGTTAATGGCTTCCACTCTTTCAGGATCAATCCTGACACCTTCCTTAGACACTATATGTCCCAATAATTTACCTTTAGTCACAACAAAGTGACACTTCTTTAGATTTAAATAAATCCCATACTCCAAGGCTTTGGTAAAAATCTTTTCTAAATGTTTGCAATGATCATCAGCCTTTTGGGAATATGTAGTTAGATCATCTTGATATACTACCATAATAATATTTATAAATTCCTTAGAACCACATCCATGGCTCTCTAGAAAGTAGCCCC
This sequence comes from Thuja plicata, assembly GCA_018584345.1. Lineage (NCBI taxonomy): Eukaryota > Viridiplantae > Streptophyta > Pinopsida > Cupressales > Cupressaceae > Thuja > Thuja plicata. The sequence continues at coordinate 135,327 of MU226415.1, forward strand.
TGCATTCATCAGGCCAAATGACATTCTTACATAAACATATGTACCCCATGGGGTAGTGAAAGTTGTCTTGAATTGTTTAGATTCTTGAACTAGTACCTGGTTATAACTAGAAAAACCATCCATCATAGATAAAAGATCACAACTAGTTACACTTTGCAACATGGCCTCCATATTTGGCAAAGAATAATTATCTTTCAATGAGGCCACATTAAGATTCCTAAAATCAACACACAGCCTAATATCTCCATTTTTCTTTCTGACAGGGACCAAATTAGACACCCAAGAAGAATGCCTAATTGGTTTTATGATTCTAGCTTCTTTGAGTTTTGTCAATTCTTGCTGCATTTTGCAGGCCAATAAAGGGTTGATTGGCCTTTGTTTCTATCTAAAAGGCTTAATATCATCTTTTAATGGAATTTCATATTGAAATAAATTTTCCCTATAAGCCTTAAGGTCTTCATAAGACCAAGAAAAAACATGCTTGAATCTTTTCAGCAGGCTAATCAAATTAGTCCTCACATGAGGAGCCAATTTCTTTCCAATGTACACAATCTTAGGACTAAATTATGATCCCAAATTTATCTCCTCAAAGTCATCCAACTTGGCAAGAGATTTTTGGCACATATGACTATCATCATTAGTAAACAATCCTTCTAATTGAGTCAGTCCCTTAGGGATTTCATTTTTTTGCAACTGTAGAATTTCATTACCAAAAATAGTTTCTTTCTCATCAATAATCTCTATCAAATTGTTACAATCAATGACTTGACCATCATAATTATCCACACATTGAATGAAGTTGAGGATATCCTCATCACTCTCAAAAACTTGTCAATTATATACATTATCAGGGATTGCGGGCCTAGTCTTAGTTTCCACAATAGATATCCCGGCTAATGGTAGATCATCATTTTTCAAGGCTATATTAGCCAAAAAATCTGCCATGATATTCTTGTATCTTTCTATCCATTCAATGTAAAATACATAAAAAAACTCAATACTATCCCATACAACATGCTTATATTGTTTCAACCTATCATTTTTGGCAGCATATCTTTCTCTAATTTGGGAAATAGCTAACTCTAAATCACCAAAAACTCTCAATAATTTGATGCCATGCTTTATTTCTATTTCTAACCCCAACAACAATGCCTCATACTCAGCTGTGTTATTTGTACATTGAAATGACAGCAGGAATGAGTATTTGAAAGTAATACCTGATGGAGAGATAAATGAAACACCAGCCCCTGACCCCTCTCTAGAGCACGCTCCATCAAAATACATATGCCAGAGCCCTTGCTGCTGCAACCTCAATTCTTCTATGATGGGATCTATATTTTTTAACTATGGCTGAATTTTTTCCACTTTGAAATTATTTATATCCACATCCACAAATCAATTCAACATACTAGGTTGAACCTTTTCAACATAAATAGGAGATCTAGGTTCCCTTAATAGTTTTGCTTCTTTTCCATTAACAAAAATGGTAGCAAAAGAAAAATCCAATTGTACATGTCCTCCAATGGCTGCAGCACATTGTCTTGATAAGAGCATACCATAATGTGGTGGTGAATTTACAACCACAACATCTATCTTAAAATTGACCTCAGGGTAAGTAGCAAGTTTTATCTCTAACCCTTGCAAAGTTCCTATTACAGGTACTTCCCTATTTCCCATGGCATAACATTTACCACAAGTAGTATCCACATCTAAACCCAATTTCTTCATAACAGTGTAAGTCATTACATTAGTAGCAGCTCCTGAATCCATCATACAATTCTTTAGCAACATATTGGTTGTGAGAAATGTAACATAAAAAGGATCAATCTGAACTGGCTCTTGAATAACTATATTTCCCAAACAATTGGGACCCTATCCTTTTCTTCATGCTCACCTTTCAGTTCATCATTCAAACAACATTGTCATGCACACCAGGTAAGTCAGAAAGTAATGGAAAGGCTGCCTCCCGGTGTTCCTTAATTTTAAACATCTCAAGCAAAGGAACAGAGACTTTCATCTGAGATAAAGCTTGCTTCATATTAAAAGTTGGGAAACTTATGTTACTATTAGAAGACTCTTTACCTTTACTTTCTTTCAACATCCTTGTTTTTTGGTCATGAGTAGGAGTGACTTTGCTCTCTTTAACCAAGGTATCTTTCACTTCATCTTGTGTAATTTCCTCATTTATAACTTCTGTAATGACAGGTGAATCAAGTTGTTTACCTCTTTGATCAACTTTTCTATTCCTGAGCTGGTATGAACTTCTTGCTTGTGTGACAACAACAATGGTTAAAAATCTTATCTCTTCTTCATTAGGCATTCCAAGTTGAAAATGTTCTAACTTGGTACTTGTATTGTTTATTGTGACTGGGATCTCTTCTTCTAATTCTTCCTCTGAACTACCATTGTCATTTCAATAGTAAGTGCACACATATTTACAGTAGGCTTCTTATCATCTTTACTTTCTTGTGTTGCAATGTTTCATGTTGATCCAGCAAGCCCTAAGCTACTGCACATTGATATGGGGAATGAGGCATATTGCAGGCTATGCACCAAGGAGTATTTTCCACATTATGGGCATTGTTGTTTTTTAATGGACCAGGAATCTCTTTGTTCTTGGGTTCATTATGCTCTTCTGACACAGGTTTCCCATCCTTCCACTGAGTCTTATAAGGGAAATCTTGAAGTCTATAAGGTTTATCCAATGCATCCATCTTATCTTCTTCCTTGGGACTTTTATTAGGCTATGTTGTTGACTTTTTCCAAAGCCTATTGTCATCATGTTTACCAAGCTTGCCAGAAGCCCTTCTATTGCTTTCTATGTTTATAGCCAACTTATATTCTTCTCTCATGGTTTCAGGGTCTTTGTCCCTAAGCAGATAAGCTATTTTTCCATCCAAAGCATTACAATAGGTAGTAACACACACATTTTCATCTAGTCTTAATACTTGAAACAACTTATACATAGCCTTTTGAAATATTACATTAAATTCAGCAATGCCTTCAATAGCAAATTTTTTCAAGCTGTTGAATTCATTCAACATAAAACTAGAATTTATCTTGTCACCATATTTCTCTTTGAAACTTCTAAAAAATTCATCCCAAGAATAGATACTATGATCAGACAAACCCCAGTACCAATCTCTTGCATCCTCAGTTAAGGATTGTACAAATAATTTCATTACAGCATCCTCATCTCCAATCTCATAATAATTCATTGTATCTGAGAATACTTTTAGATGTTCTTGCCCAGTTATGGAATTATTCCCACTAAACTTAGGAATCTTATCTCTAAACTCATTAAGAATAAGGTTTGGTTGGCCAGGGATACCATCAAAGAACAACTGTCTATATCTCTCTAGATGAATAGGTCTTCTTTGAAAATTAGAGCCCATATTTTGACCAACATTCTGGGTAATACTGGTAATGTTATGACCAATACCCACATTGTGGAGGCCAATATTTCTATTAGGTCAAATTACTCCTGATTGTGATGCAACCCCTTGAGTTGCACTATATGTCTGGGTATTTGTATTGGCATTATTGGTCTGAACATTAGAATTAAATATAGGGATGGCCTGATTAGTAGCATTATTTGTCATATTGGGACTAGTCATGGAACTCAAGAAGGCAATCCTTTTCTTCATCTCTGTAGCAACAACTTCTAATTCAGCCTTTTCCAACTATTTTGCAATATCATTTTTGGCCTTTCTTTCCCTTTCTAATTCCATATCAAGTGCAAATATGTTTTGGGATATACCTTCTTCAATTTTAGGTTGAGAAAAGTTAATGCCAGTGATCTTTTGTTTTCCTTTGTCAACCTCTGTTTTCCTAGCATTAGTTTTTGATACATTCTATGTAACTATCTGAGGCTTGGGAGATTTTTGACTTTCATAGTTAATAACTTGCCTTAGTACAGGACCTACATCTTTGGGTTCACCCTTCTTAGGCAAATGTTCTCTTTCATGGCATTCTTTTCTCAGGGTATCTAAATTTCCAAAAATCTCTTTATTCAAACCATGAAATCCTTCGTTTGCACCTTGAGCTACCAATTTTAACTAAGCAACTCGCTTCTTTAAGTTTTCCCTCTCGGTAATAACATTTATAACTTTTTCTTCTCTAGCCTCATCATTCTTTTGCTTGAGGAGTAATAGTTCATCTATTTCCCTCTTCAAAAGGTCATTATCTCTGAGGACTCCCTCAATATCAGAACTAGAAGAGTCATACACATTCACCTAATTTTCTCCCTTTTTCTCTTCAACCCTCTCATAGGGGATACCCTCGAAGTAGGAGGATGTTTCCCCCTTTTCTTGAAATATATTTTTTGGTCTAGGGTTAAATATGTCCTCAAAATAACTAGTTGTGTCAGACTCAGTGTTTAAAGGTTTATTAATTTCTTTCTTGGGAATAGTATCTAATGACTGGCTGGGGCCTACTGACCTAGGCTTCCAGGAAGTATTATTAGAGGATTCCCCTTTTCTAGAGTGATTTATTCTAGAATTTTTAGAAATATCACTCTCTGATGCTGCCTGAGAGTGATTCTTTGTGTTTGCCTTTGTGTTCCTCACTATGTCCAAAATGAAATCTCACACACTTGATCTGCTAGTATTCCCCTTGGAAACACTATAACCAATAAATCAGAGTCACCACCCAAAAACTTTGGGAATAAAATAAAGAAAATTCACTTTGAAAATGATATTTGAGGATATAACTCATTAAAATGCAATACACAACATGTGATTTCAAAAATTGGACTTCAAGGAATCTATATTATGGAATATTGTTGTCAGACTAACCTGTCATGCATTCCTTGATAAAAGTCACAAGTAGAGTCACTATTTTCTGTTGATTCCTTTTCTTGTTGATATGAAAAATACTCTCAGGGAGCTTGCTCTATTTATCCCAGACACTGACCAGGCAAGATGCAGAATGACAGAAACAAGGTTTTAAAACCTCCTACACTTTGAGCCCCACTAACTCGGGTAGGATTACCCTTCTAACTTAGAATAATGAAATCACTGAATTATTCCAATTAACCATGCATGAAATTAAAGGGATTGATCACTGTAACTTTTAGTGAATACAGACCAGACCATAAGCAAAGATTAATTTTAATAGTGAGAGTCACTTGATTTAATGGAAATAGACTAGTGCTTAATCCTAGGGAATGGAGTCATTTATGAATAATTTTAAATAGGTTGATTATGAACATGAAATTGACACAATTACAACATCTGACATAAACACAGATATACCTTATATATCTATCTCAACACACTTAACAAGTTAATTCATCAAATTCATTTTATACCCTGAATCTTATTGAAACATTCCTAAGGCATTTTTAGTCTTTCCTTAAAAGAACCCTAGAAGTATTTCATAATCTTCCTGACAGACATATAAATTTAACATTTCTCAAACATTCAATCTAAATAAAATTCAAAACACCAAAATGAAGACACACTCATTATATGCTTCAGAAACTGTTAACCGGATTTTATTCAAAATTAGAATTGCTTGCTACATTGAACAGATATTTCTCCAAAAACCTAATATATTGGTCGTAAACCAGAGTTTACAACTATATTTTGCATTCTCAAAAATAAAATGGCTATCCCCTTTCCCAGTAGTCTTGGAATCCTTTTATAATTAAGGATGCAACAAGCTACTGACTTACTAGGAAAGATTTACAAAAATCTTTTGCAACAACCTTGCAACAGACAAGAAACAAAATTTGTAACAGAACACGGGTGGCAGCTATTGGCAAAGTCTAAATAAGGTTTGTTGTTGTTGTTGAAAATGTCCTCTTCATCCTTTTAGCTTTGCCTCCCACCTATTTACCTCTTTGGCGGTGGGCCAATCAAAGGTCTTTTCTTCCTCCAGCTTTGCAACAGCTTCTATCCATCTGGCATCCATGGCAGTTCTGGCCTCAGAAACAAATTTGGCCATATCTCTCTCGATTTCAAAAAGGCTATCAATCAATTCATTGCAATATTATACATTCATATCCTTTTCCAAGCACTGCTTTATATCCTAATTTCTTAGTATAGTGTCAAAACTAGCTACCCAATCTGATTCTATTTTCAAAACACCTATTTCATCATAAACTTTTGGGATCAATGATGGACATTGATCACTAAATAGCTACAACTTGTTGTCTATTAAATCAGATTTGCCATTGAAAAAGGCAAAGGTGTCATTTAGCTTACTAACCATCTCAATGGTATCTGTTACTTTATCTAGGAAATCATCACTATACAGCATAGCAATTTTTAACTTATTCAAAATCCTTTCATTCCCTGACCACATTTTGAAAGCAGGCTCTAAGAAAACCATAGCCTCTACAGCTGTCTTTGAGGCTTCTTGTAACGACCCATATAGTGTATACACTATGTTAGTTTTTTGTTTTAAGACATCAATCCTATGCTGCAATATGAGCAATATAATAGACATAGCATTTATGCTCTGTTCTTGTGATACATCCTTTGATTGGTTTTCTGCCAATGCAGAGTCTTCCGTAACTCCAATGGCAACATCTGTCACAACTTTAGCCACCTCCTCAAGGGTTGGAGTTTTTTCCCTCTTACTTTTTATCAACTCCTCTTTCAATTTAGCAATTTCCTCTTCTAATGTGTGGTTCCAGACTACCACTTCTTCATGTTTCTTTGCCAAGGCCATCATTTTGCCAAAATTCATTTCATACCTCTTGGACAGGTCATCAAATTTTGCTAGGTTCATAAATGAAAATTGTGTCATTAACTAAGCTATCTCAGTATCTGAAGTATTCTACAAATCCCATATCATCTTGTCTACCCTTTTCTCTTCTCTGATGGTCATGACTAGAGGTTTTTGTGTGGCAGGAGCTAGTGACCATATTGCCAGGGTTTTGGATTTAGGATCAAATCCTGATCCTTTCAATACTTCATCCATTTCAAACTCTATTTTCAATAGAGGATCTTCCTACCTCCTGGTCTGATCAATAATGAATGTGGATTGTAGATCCCAACTAGGCATCAGCATTAGACCACTATTCTATACCAGTAGTCTGTTTTGTTCCACAGTAATCTGTTCACTCTCAGGATCATAATCTTGGAGTGTTTGTACAATTTCCTCATTCTTATCTGTACTTTCTTCTACTGCAGTCAACTCCTGCATCAAATTATTTTTTTTCAATTTAATCAAGAAAGTTTTGAATTCCTTAGAATTTATGAACTCATCATCCTTCATGAACTCACTAGCCATCATAACCCTCTCATCATCCTTTTCAAATAGTACCATTTGATTGTCTCCTTGGCCCTCATCCTTAGGCTCTTTCTGCAATTGTCTCTTCAAATTTCTAAAATATTTACCATGCTCAGAGATCATGGCCTTGGCCATGCTTTCCCTATCCTACACCATCTTGTGCTCCTTCTTTTGTTTCTTCCTTGGTGGCTCTCTGGCTGAAGTAGCCTCTTCACTGGCCTCTTCCTCTTCATGTTGCTCTTCTTTTTGCTGTTCATCTTCCTATCTTTCCTGGTGTTCTTGGTCATGTAATGCAACTGGAATTGGGGACCCTTTAGATTGTGCATCTTTAACATTGAATTTTGGTACCTATGCCATTATGGTTTCATAGGGCTTGAGCATTTCCTCTATCCTTTGTAAGTATGGGAGATCAGGGAAAAAACCAGAGAATGAATTATCTAATTCCTTCCATTGAGATTTTTCCCTTAGGAGGTCATTCCACTTCCTTCTCTTGTCTTGGAATTGTTGCTTATTTAGCTTGTTCCTCACAACATCCTCATCATCCAGTGCCTCATGATCCCTAGTTTTTTGCCAAGGAGTCATTCTTTTTAGGGTTGTTTGCATAAAAAATTTTAGATCACAAAATCTAGTAATTTTTGTAGACATTCTGTATTGCTTCAAGAAATCATTTATCAGATCAAAAACCCTTTTCCCGATGGAGAAGTCAGAACTCATCCACAATTTGGGAATAAAAGTTTCCTTCTTATGTCCCTCTAGAAATTCTTTATCCACCCAAGTAATTTTCCAGACAAATTCTAAGAATGCAATCCTAGGGGGAACAAACTTGGGAAGGATGTGAGGGGGATGAGTACAACCATATACTCTGATGATAGTAATGTAATAAAAAAAGAAGAAATCAGCCCAATTGTGAGAGATAGGCTAGTTTGGGACATACTCCCAAGGTCTCAAAATATTTCTAACCTCAAAAGGAAGCCTGTGCCTATCTGTTCCTAACAAATTAAAAATTTGATCCACAATCCAGTTGAAGAAGCATACAAATGATGAGTTGCTAGATGAACTATCCCATACCTGAGTCCATCTTTGGATTGGTGCATCCACATCATACTCTGAGACAAATAACTCAAGCTCTTTATCCATTGATGCTCTCTTATAATACAAAATCATATACATCAGATGAGAGTAATGCTTAAAAGTAGGTGTTGGAGTATCTGACAGTATCTCTAATAGTGCAGTATGGATAGCATCAACTATATATCCAACATAGTCATAATCAGTGTTGACCTCCGGGTGCTGGATTTTCATGGCCATCATAATTAAATCTTGAGACACTATGGAATCTCCATAAAAACCTAGAACCCTACTCAAACCATAGATTGTGCATTTTACATAATGATGAAACAAGGATAAGTCAAAAGGTGGATTGAAATTGTCTGGAATTTTTACTAGGTGCCTATCTACACTAGGCATGAACTTAGGCATTTCATATTTCTTAATTAAATGCTCTCTTTTGACATAGTCTACCTTAATCTTCTTTAAATCAATGTCTGTACACAATGCACCAGTGATTCCAAATACTTCTACCACTGACTTCCTATCTATGGAAACTAGGGTTTCTTTATTCCTTTTTGTAATTACCCTAGCTATCGGGCAGTAGTTTTTAGCTAATTCCTTAATAAGACCTATGTCAAGATAGACATCAAGCACAATCAATTTTTCCATATTAAAATCCCATGGATTACAAATTGGGACTGGTTTGATCCTATTATTCCAAAAATAATGAAACAAAGTATTACCAGAATAATTTAGAGTTACCAGATTTTCGCATTGACACCATTTGTCGTTCCATTCATCCCAGTTTGCACTGTTTGTGTTCAGAGTTCCGGGCAGCAAATTGGAAAATTCTTCTATATAATTCTTCAATGTAACCTCTTTCTTCTTCTCAGACCCTTGTGAGGTAGCGGGAACAATAGCTTGATTCATCCTTCTTCTTCAAAATTAGTATCTTAGACAAAATACTTCAGACCAACAAACCTTTTTGCTCTTCGTAGAAAATCTCAGGATGCAGAAATGAGAGTTGTACAGAATCAAACTCAATCATTCAAACTTCTAGCCATTAAATCCTTGATCTTGTCCACTTGAATGCCAAATTATTTGCAGTTGTAGTGTCATGAAATCATCACTATGTCACTAATGCTACCATTAATTCACACTATTTGATCCTAGCTAGAAAAAAGTGTACACTTTTCTCATTTTGCACTCGTAAGCCTGAAACTAGCCACTTGTCAATCTGGCGCCAACCCACTATACTTTACTTATACTCAGAATAGTCCTTGCGAGTGAGCGATGTGACCTTTTACTTTAACCAGTCGCACACTCGCCATCTGTTTCTACCTTGGTTTTCATCTTCTACAGGTGAGTGATGACCTAATTTGCACTCCATCATTTCAAAGTCGCACACTCACTATCTTTCTACCCTTTTCTTTTATGTCCATGCGACTGTGTGATATTACCTTTTCTTCTCCCATCACATACTCGCTGCTCAATTTTTAAGTTTGTATGAATTCTCGCGAGTGAGCTAGTACACACTCATTTCTCAATTATTTCACAATCACACAATTGCTAGCTTCTAAATCATTGTCTTTGGACCTGAGTGAGTGAGCGATTTTCATTTTTATCATGCACTTTATCTAGCCTCTCACTCACACTACACACCACTTCAACTTATAATATGAGCGAGTGAGGGATGATCCTTGTTCTTCATTCAGTCGCCAACTCACTATGGAAAAATCTCTATGGCTTAATCATTTGCGGCTGAGCGAGCTCTTTTATCAAAATCTTAAAATTCTCTTATCACACACTCGCTAACTTGAAAACTTAACTATCTCATTGACTGCAAGTGTGTGGTTGCCAACCTTATTTCTTCAATCACATACTCACCAACAACTTTTCTTTTGTCTTTATTTAGGGCGAGTGAGTGATATACCTTTTCTTTTCCTTATTGCATACTCGTGAGCTCATTTCTTCAAACTTTAAATCATCAGCGAGTGAGCGAGGTGATAAATGATCTCATAATCACCCACTCGCACACCTTTTAGACCATTGGAAAATACCTCTGTGACTGAGTGGCAAGCTTTCAAGTGATAACTTTGGCATGAACTTATCACTTACTCGCACTGCAAAACATATATGAGTCAAAACTTGAGCGAGTGAGTGACCTTTACAACCTCACTTCCTCGTATAGTCGTTGAATTAAAAGAAAAACATGAAAACCTAATGCGGGTATGCGACTAATTTTTTTTATAGCACTCACTTGGTCGCAGAGCATAAAAGGAACAACATAACATTAAAGTGACTATGCGACATACAAGATTTTGAGTCATCTCGGACTCGCTAGACTTTCTTTTAAATGAGTTAATTCCTCATGAGTGAGCGATAAATATAACCATTCCTAACCTGTTCAGTCGTGAACTTACAACCTAACTTCACAAATACATCACGACTGCGTGATTTACATTCTTTAGCACCCAAACCGCTCACTCGCACCGTTGATCATGACTTGACATAATTTTACCGTGACTGCGTGATTATTATTCTTATGACTCATTACTCACTCACACAACTTGAAAAAATGTTAAAAGACCAACGCGACTGAGCGCCAAATATTTAAAATAGAATATCATTAATGAATTTAGACCTTTTAAACACAGTAAAACATGAGATTTAAACCAGAAAGCATGGGAAAATAGTCAATGCTAGGAATTTGAAAATTTTCTTGGTATAGTGCTAACACAATGTTTGTGAAATTTAAAATGAAAGCATTTGACATAAAAATATTAGGTGGGTTTTCCTCTGAGTGAGCAAAATTGAAAATTTTTTGTGACACGTTTTACGACCGGGAGCAAAATTGAAACTTTAAATTAATATTTCATATGAGCTCGGATCTTCGTGAAATTTAAAATGGAAGCATTTGACATCAAATTATTAGGTGGATTTTCCTCTGATTGATAAAAATTAAAAATTTAAATTAATATTTCAAACGAGCTCTGATCTTGGTGAAATTTAAATTGGAAGCATTTGACATCAAAATATTATGTGGGTTTTCCTCTGATTGTGTGAAATGGAAACTTGAAATTAATATTTCAAAATAGCTCGGATCGCTGTGATATCTAAAATAGAAGCATTTGACATCAAAATATTAAGTGGGTTTTCCTCTGATTGAGCAAAATTGAAAATATAAATTAATATTTCAAACGAGATCTAATCTTCATGAAATTTAAAATGGAAGCATTTGACATTAAAATATTAGGTGGGTTTTCCTCTTATTGTGTATAATTGAGACTTTAAATTAATATTTCAAACGAGATCGGTTCTCATTGAAATTTAAAATAGAACCATTTCACATCAAAATATTAGTTGGGTTTCCCTCTGATTGAGCAAAATTGAAAGTTTAAATTAATTTTTCAATTGAGGTCTGATGTTCATGAAATTTAAAATGGAAGCATTTGACATCAAAATATTAGGTGCGTTTTCCTCTGATTGTGCAAAATTGAAACTTTTTTGTGACGTGTTTTACACCGGGGAGCAAAATTGAAACTTGAAATTGATATTTCAAACAAGCTCAGATCTCCTTTAAATTTAAAATGGAAGCATTTGACATCAAAATATTAGGTGGGTTTTCCTCTAATTAAGTAAAATTGAAAATTTAAATTAATATTTCAAATGAGCTCCGATCTTTGTACAATTTAACTTGGAAGCATTTGACATCAAAATATTAGGTGGGTTTTCCTCTGATTGTTTAAAATTGAAACATGAAATTAATATTTCAAAAGAGCTCAGATCTCCATGAAATTTAAAAAAGAAGCATTTGACATCAAAATATTACGTGGGTTGTCCTCTAATTGAGTAAAATTGAAGCTTTAAATTAATATTTCAAACGTGATCTAATCTTCATGAAATTTAAAATGAAAGCATTTGACATTAATGTTGGAGATTTGATTCTGAACAGTTGATTGATTGTATGTTTGTCATTGATTACAACATATAATACATAGCAGTACTTCCATATGTGATTATCCATATGATGACATGAAGACCAGTGTGGATAGATAAATTTTGTTGACATGTTTACTGTGCTATGTTCATACACGTAGACCCAGATATGAAGTTTCAATAAAGATATGTAATTCTATTACTGACGATTACAGTTCTGGAGGAATAACGGTTTAAGGCCGATGTATGTAATGTGTTCAAGTTTTTCCCATCTTCAGGATATGCGTGTGTATATTCATGATTAGTTATGAGTTTTTGATATTAATCTAAACACGCCAAACATGTTTCAAGAAGATTGCAATGTTATGGTTAATTTGGTGAAGCTGACTTAGTGAAGCGACGTGTCTATTCAGTTAGTACTTGCATGGTTGTAATTATTCTTGTGCACTTAGTAGAGCTGACAAGGATGTTAAGAAGAGTTCTCCTACAGGTCCCATGATCTCATACTTGGTGTATGTACTTATAGAAGGTCATTTGTAATAAGAAGAGTTGTGAAAGCCAGAGATTAGAAAAGCAGAACAGAGTGTTAAAGCAGTAGAGCTATATTTATCATATGTTGATAATATAGATATTGAAGTAGAAGCTTTTAGAACATAGAGAAGATTTTTGTAGTACTTTACAAGAGGTTAAAGCATCGGCGCATAAAAGGAACTGATTAGACAAGCAGTGTCACAAACAATAGTTCACCTTTTTGATATAGTGTGTATCAAATAACCAGAAGGTTGTAGCCTTCACCACTTGGACAGTGAGTCCACCACCCCTAACAGGGTTATTGTAAAAGACTCCTAATAGGGTCTAACCCTTAACCAGGTCACTATACTACTGCA
>MU226415.1:150323-163555 GCA_018584345.1 Thuja plicata
GTCATATCAATTTTGACAATATAGTAAAGATCAATAATGTCAAGGCAGTTAGAGACCTACCAAGCATTGCAAGACCAGTTGACACAATTTGCAGGGAATGTGTTATGGGTAAACATGTAAGGAGTTCACTCAGAAGCAAGTAGACCTCAGCTGAAAACAAGTTGGACTTAGTGCATACAGATTTATGCGGTCCTACTCAAACAAGATCATACTATGGTGAAAGGTACTTTATTTTTTTTGTTGATGATTTTTCCAGAATGATGTGGGTTGCATTATTAAAAGAAAAGTCAGAAGCCTTTGAGAAATTCAGAATATTCAAAGCTAAGGTTGAGAATGAATCTGGACAAAATCTAAAATGTTTAAGATTAGATAGAGGAGGAGAATTCACCTCTGACTAGTTTTATGACTATTGTGAAGAACATGGAATAAAAAGATAGTTGAGTACCCCTAGAACACCTCAGAAAAATGGAATTGCAAAAAGGAGGAACAAAATTATACTGGATATAGCACGCACCATGATGATTGAAGGAAAAGTGGCACACACCTATTAGAGAGATGCAGTGAACACAGTAGTGTATACTATCAATATAACACAGTTTAGACCAAGCATGGACAAGACACCCTATGAACAATGGTTTGGTAATATACCTACAGTAAAATACTTCAGAATATTTTGTAGCAAGTGCTACATCAAGAGAGATGACAGTATTGGCAAGTTTGATGCTAGAAGTGATGAAGGTATTTTTCTTGGATACTCTACAAAAATAAAAGCTTATAGATGTTTCAATTTGAGATCAAAGAAGATAATTGAAAGCACACATGTTAAGACTGATGATAATTTTATGATTCAAGAAAGGTACTATGATTATGCACCTTTGATTGAAGAAGAACCCAGACCTAACAGTAAAGATACTATGATTGAAGAAATGTTTGATTGCATTGATGTCTCATGCAATGACCTTGATTCAAGTAATGAAGAACAACAGATTACAGAGGAAGAAGTCACACCTAAGGTTCCTAAGTTTACATAGAGATACCACTCTAAAAATGATATCATTGGAGATCAGAGCAGCAATTTTTTAACAAGATCAAAAGCAAAGAATCTAACAATGGATGAAGAGGTATGTTTACTTTCACAGATTGGACCTTTAAGTGTTGAAGATGCTTGTAATGATTCTGATTGGAAAAATGCAATGAAAGAAGAACTAGATCAAATAATCAAGAAATACACATGGGAATTGGTTCCTACACCAAGTGATAAAAATGTGATTAGAACAAAATAGATTTTCAGAAACAAAATGAATGAAGAAGGTACAGTAATAAGAAACAAAGCAAGATTAGTATGTAAAGGATATGCACAGAGAGAAGGAATAGACTACACTAATACATTTTCCCCTATGAGTAGACTGGAAGCCATAAAATTGTTTTTGGCATATGCAACACTAAAAGACTTTAAAGTTTATCAAATGGATGTTAAATCAGCCTTTTTGAATGATGACTTAAAAGAAGAAGTCTACATAGACCAGCTTGAAGGATTTAACCTTTCAGATAGACCAGACATGGTATGCAGACTAAAAAAAGCACTTTATGGACTTAAACAAGCCCCAAGAGCATGGTATGGGAGACTAGATGGTTATCTCACCAAGATTGGATTCAAGAAAGGAGTAGTAGATTGCAAATTGTTCATAAGAGAAACACCTGATGGATTACTATTAGTTGTCATATTTGTTGATGACATTATCTATGGAGGTAATGACAAGCTTAGTATAACATTTGCAAAAGAAATGCAAAATGAATTTGAAATGAGTATGATTGGTCCTATAAAATAATTTTTGGGATTAAATGTAAAATAGATAGATAAAGGAATATTCATTAATCAGTCAAAATATGTAAAGGAAATATTGAAAACCTTCAAGATGGAGGATTGCAAGCCAGTATGCACTCCTATGATCACAGGAAGTAAACTTTCAAAAGATGATGACTCCACAACAGTTGATAAAACATTGTATAAATCTATGATTGGAAAGCTTATTTATCTAACTCAATCAAGACCTAACATATCTAATGCAGTTGGCATTGTTGGAAGATTTGCAGCTAAACCCAAGCATAATCACTTAATGGCAATCAGGAGGATATTCAGATATCTTAAGGGAACTATAGACTATGGTTTATGGTATCCTAAACCAGAAAATACACAACTTCATGTGTATACTGACGCAGATTGAGCAGGTTGTATTGATGACATGAAAATCACTTTAGGAGGAGCAATATTTCTTGGAGAAAGGTTGGTATCTTGGACAAGAAAGAAGCAAAATTGTATTTCTCAGTCAATGGCAGAAGCAGAATATGTTGCAGCAGCACTGAATTGTACAACAATTGTTTGGATCAAGCAGATGGTTAAAGATTTTTGTATTCAGGTTGACTATCCTATTGTCATTCACTGTGACAACACCAGTACTATTAACATGTCTAAGAACCCTATGATGCATGCAAAGACAAAACACATAGAGATCAAGTATCATTTTATGAGAGAAAAAGTTGCAGACAAGGAAGTGACATTGGACTATGTAAGCACAAAAGATCATTTAGCAGACATTTTCATGAAGCCTTTAGCAAAGGATACTTTTGAGTATCTAAGGGGGAAGTTGGGATTCATTCCCTCTTCTAAGTCTAATTAGAAAAATTAGCAAGTAATCAGTCCTCTGTGACTGATGAATGGTTGACTACTCTACTTCTGGAGTAGTACCTGTGCAAAATGGTTTATGGAACCATTTTCCATTGATGTCAATGGGGGAGTATGTACTAAAAAAAAGGAACACAAACAAAGAGCTAAAAAAGGAACACATACAAGGAGCTTATACTCTGGGGGAGTATACACAGTCTAAGTAGCTACAATAGTGTAGATGAATCTTTGATGAGGATATTGAGAAGATTGTAAAAGAAAGAAGACACCATGAACAGAAGTTGTTTTTATCATATGTTGCCATCAATTCCAAAGGGGGAGATTGTTAGAGATTTGATTCTAAACAGTTGATTTATTGTATGTTTGTCATTGATGACAACATATAATACAAAGTAGTACTTCTGTATGTACTTATCCATATGATGACATGAAGACTAGTGTGGATAGATACATGTTGTTGAAACGTTTACTATGCTATGTTCATACACGCAGACCTAGATATGAAGTTTCAGTAAAGATATGTAATTCTGTTATTGACGGTTACAGTTCTGGAGGAATAACGGTTTAAGGCTGATGTATGTAACGTGTTGATTGAGTTGCGCCCATCTTTAGGATATGTGTGTGTATATTCATGATTAGTTATGAGTTGTTGATATTAATCTAAACACTCCAAACATGTTTCAAGAAGATTTCAATGTTATGGTTAATTTGGTGAAGTTGACTTAGTGAAGTGACGCGTCTATTTAGTTAGTACTTGTGCGGTTGTAATTATGCTTGCATGCTTAGTAGAGGGAACAAGGATGTTAAGAAGAGTTATCCTACAGGTCCCATGATCTCATACTTGGTGTATGTACTTATAGAAGGTCATTTGTAATAAGAAGAGTTGTGAAAGCCAGAGATTAGAAATGCAGAGCAGAGTGTTAAAGAAACAAAGCTATATTTATCATATGTTGATAATATAGATATTGAAGTAGAAGCTTTCAAAACACAGAGAAGATTGTTGTAGTACTTTACAAGAGGTCAAAGCATCAACGCATAAAAGGAACTGATCAGACAAGCAATGTCACAAATAGCAGTTCACCTTGTTGATACAATGTGTATCAAATAACTAGAAGGTTGTAGCCTTCACCACTTGGACAGTGAATCCACCACCCCTAACAGGGTTATTGTAAAAGACTCCTAACAGGGTTCAACCCCTAACCAGGTCACTATACTACTACATTGTAATGTACAAATCCTAACAGGGTTGGAAGATCTTTTAACAAGGATCACTATAAATAGTATAGTTCTTTGTGGGTACTAATTCCCACCAGGGTTTTTACCATTTGGTTTCCCCGTAACCAAATTGATGTGTTGTGTAAAGTGTTATCTGTATGTGCATTCACTTTGTATCAATCTAGATTAATAAGTATAAGATAAAGATTTAAAGTTGTAGATAACTGATTCACCCCCCCCTCTCAGTTATCTCTGAAGTATTCTAAAAATTAAAATATTAGCTGGGTTTTCCTCTGATTGTATAAAATTGAAAGTTTAAATTTATATTTCAAACAAGCTCAGATCTCCATGAAATTTAAAAAAGAAGCATTTGATATCAAAATATTAGGTGGGTTTTCCTCTGATTGAGAAAAATTGATAGTTGAAATTAATATTTCAAACAAACTCCGATGTTCATGAAATTTAAAATGGAAGCATTTGACATCAAAATATTAGGTGGGTTTACCTCTGATTGTTAAAAATTGAAACTTTTTTGTGACACGTTTTACGCTCAAGAAAAAAATTGAAACATTAAATTAATATTTCAAACGAGCTCGGATATTCGTGAAATTTAAAATGCAAGAATTTGACATCAAAATATTAGGTGGGTTTTCCTCTGATTGAGCAAAATCGAAACTTTAAATAAATATTTCAAATGAGCTTTGATCTTTGTGAAATTTAAATAGGAAGCATTTGACATCAAAATATTAGGTGGGTTTTTCTCTTATTGAGAAAGATTGAAACTTTATATTAATATTTGAAACAAGATCCTATCTTCGTGAAATTTAAAATGGAAGCATTTGACATAAAAATATTAGGTGGGTTTTCCTCTGATTGAGAAAAATTGAAAGTTTAAATTAATATTTCAAACGAGCTGTGATGTTCATGAAATTTAAAAGGGAAGCATTTGACATCAAAAGATTAGGTGGGTTATCCTCTGATTGTGCAAAATTGAAACTTTTTTGTGACATGTTTTACGTTCGGGAGAAAAATTGAAACTTTAAATTAATATTTCAAATGAGAAAGGATCTTCATGAAATTTAAAATGGAAGCATTTAACATCAAAATATTAGGTGGGTTTTCTTCTGATTGAGCAAAATTGAAACTTTAAATTAATATTTCAAACAAGCTCTGATCTTCGTGAAATTTAAATTGGAAGCATTTGACATCAAAAGATTAGGTGGGTTTTCCTCTGATTGTGTAAAATTAAAACTTGAAATTAATATTTCAAATGAGCTTTGATCTTTGTGAAATTTAAAATAGAAGCATTTGACATCAAAATGTTAGGTGGGTTTTCCTCTGATTGAGAAAAATTGAAACTTTAAAATAATATTTCAAACGAGATCCGATCTTCATGAAATTTAAAAAAAAAGCATTTGACATTTAAATATTAGGTTGGATTTCCTCTTATTGTGTAAAATTGAAACTTGAAATTAATATTTCAAACGAGCTTGGATCTCTGTAAAATCTAAAATAAAAGCATTTGACATCAAAATATTAGGTGGGTTTTCCTTTGATTGAGCAAAATTGAAAGTTTAAATTAATATTTCAAACAAGCTCCGATGTTTGTGAAATTTAAAATGGAAGCATTTGACATCTAAATATTAGGTGGGTTTTCCTCTGATTGTGCAAAATTGAAACTTTTTTGTGACATGTTTTATGTCCGAGAGCAAAATTGAAAGTTTAAATTAATATTTCAAACGAGCTCGGATCTTCGTGAAATTTAAAATGTAAGCATTTGACATCAAAATATTAGGTGGGTTTTCCTCTGATTGAGCAAAATTGAAGTTTTAAATTAATATTTCAAACGAGCTCCGATCTTTGTGAAGTTTAAATTGGAAGCATTTGACATCAAAATAGTA
This sequence comes from Thuja plicata, assembly GCA_018584345.1. NCBI lineage: Eukaryota > Viridiplantae > Streptophyta > Pinopsida > Cupressales > Cupressaceae > Thuja > Thuja plicata. The sequence goes on from MU226415.1 coordinate 156,123, forward strand.
GGTGGGTTTTCCTCTAATTGTGTAAAATTAAAACTTGAAATTAATATTTCAAACGAGCTCAGATCTCTGTGAAATTTAAAATAGAAGCATTTGACATCAAAATATTAGGTGGGTTTTCCTCTGATTGAGCAAAACTGAAACTTTAAATTAATATTTCAAATGAGATCAGATCTTCGTGAAATTTAAAATGGAAGCATTTGACATTAAAATAATAGGTGTGTTTTCCTTTGATTGTGTAAAAATGAAACTTTAAATTAATATTTCAAACAAGCTCAGATCTCTGTGAAATTTAAAATAGAATTATTTGACATCAAATTATTAGGTGGGTTTTCCTCCGATTGAGCAAAATTGAAAGCTTAAATTAATATTTCAAACAAGCTCTGATGTTCATGAAATTTAAAATGGAAGAATTTGACATCAAAATATTGGGTGGGTTTTCCTCTGATTGTACAAAATTGAAACTCTTTTGTGACACGTTTAATGTCTGGGAGCAAAATTGAAACTTTAAATTAATATTTCAAATGATCTCGGATCTTCGTGAAATTTAAAATGGAAGCATTTGACATCAAAATATTAGGTGGGTTTTCCTTTGATTGAACAAAATTGAAACTTTAAATTAATATTTCAAACGAGCTCTAATCTTTGTGAAATTTAAATTGGAAGCATTTGACATCAAAATATTAGGTGGGTTTTCCTCTGATTGTGTAAAATTGAAATAAAAATTTCAAATGATCTCGTATCTCCCTGAAATTTAAAATAGAAGCATTTGACATCAAAATATTAGGTGGGTTTTCCTCTGATGAAGAAAAATTGAAACTTTAATTTTTATTTCAAACGAGATCTGATTTTCATGAAATTTAAAATAGAAGCATTTGACGTTAAAATATTAGGTGGGTTTTCCTCTGATTGTGTAAAATTTAAACTTTAAATTAATATTTCAAACGAGCTCGGATCTCTGTGAAATTTAAAGTAGAAGCATTTGACGTCAAAATCTTAGGTGGGTTTTCCTCTGATTGAGCAAAATTGAAATTCTTAATTAATATTTCAAATGAACTCGGATGTTCATGAAATTTAAAATGGAAGTAGTTGACATCAAAATATTAGGTGGGTTTTCCTTTGATTGTGTAAAATTGAAACTTTTTTTTGACACATTTTACGTTTGGGATTAAAATTAAAACTTTAAATTAATATTTCAAACGAGCTCACATGTTCATGAAATTTACAATTGAAGCATTTGACATCAAAATATTAGGTGTGTTTTCCTCTAATTGAGAAAAATTGAAACTTTAAATTATTATTTCAAATGAGCTCTGATCTTGGTGAAATTTAAATTGGAAGCATTTGACATCAAACTATTAGGTAGGTTTTCCGCTGATTGTATAATATTGAAACTTGAAATTAATATTTCAAACGAGCTCAGATCTCCGTGAAATTGAAAATAGAAGTATTTGACATCAAAATATTAGGTGGATTTTTGTACGATTGAGAAAAATTGAAACTTTAAATTAATATTTCAAACAAGATCCGATCTTGGTGAAATTTAAAATGGAAGCATTTGACATTAAAATATTTGGTGGGTTTTCCTCTGATTGTGTAAAATTAAAACTCTAAATTAATATTTCAAACGAGCTTGGATCTCCGTGAAATTTCAAATTGAAGCATTTCACATCAAAATATTAGGTGGGTTTTCCTCTGACTGAGAAAAATTGAAATTTTAAATTAATATTTCAAACAAGCTTTGATGCTCGTGAAATTTAAAATGGAAGCATTTTACATCAAAATATTGGGTGGGATTTCCTCTGAGTGTGCAAAATTGAAACATTTTTGTGACATGTTTTACGTCCATGAGAAAAATTGAAACTTTAAACTAATATTTCAAATGAGCTTGGATCTTCATGAAATTTAAAATGGAAGCATTTGACATCAAAATTTTTGGTGGGTTTTCCTCTGGTTGAGAAAAATTGAAACTTTAAATTAATATTTCAAACTGATCTATAATTAATGTTTACAATAAAAATTGTAAATTAATTCAAATTACATTTTTACCCGATCCAAGCTGTATTGCGTGATTATACGTCTTGACCGTTGAAAATTTAAACTAAGTTCATAAAATTTTTACAAAACTTAAGGAGCTAACTAATTACTAAAATAATGTAATTAGAACAATAACTAAATTTTAAAATGCTTGAAAGAAATTAAGGAGAATGTAAGACAAGATATAGAAGAAAAATAAGGCAGAAGATAGAAGGATCAAACACAGGTTGATAATAGAGTTTGTCCTATAAGGACTACGTCTCTGGGTCCACTTCTCAATGTTGGGACTGCTTTATTAATATCACTAAGAAAAACACCTTGTTACAATATTCAAGCTTCAGAAAACCTACAAAACTCCTCACAATCTCTCTCACTTTACAATTTTTGGTGTATAATAACACCTTGTAAATTTTCTCTCCTCAATAAAAAAAACCCACTTTCACAAGCATAAAAAACTCTCCAAGCTTCCCTTACAAATTACTTGAATTCTTTCTTCAAGTCCCACTTAGCCCTCAATACCCAAACTCATTCCCTTTATATAAAAAAATATTTGCCTATTATGGTTAAAACCATAATATTTTACAAAAATCTTCCAAATCTCCCGTTACATGGCATTTAATATCCTTTACCAATTTAAACTCTATCCCCATTTCACAAATAGGGGTTAGTTTTAAGAATAACCTTTGTTTAAAATAAAAATGGCGGCTAAACCCTTTTTAAATAAAACATACTGCCAAATAAATCTTAAATTAGTAAATGGCGCATTGGTTGGGAGTGATTTTAGGATAGAAGTGGTTAGGAGTTCAAACCTCCCCACCACCATTTTAAGACATTACCATGTGATTTTAAAACAATACATAAAATATTGTTAAAATCTTATCCCAATGATCTCGCATGGGTCAATGGTAAGGAGGGAAACTCAGAAACATGAGGTTCTTAGTTCAAACATCTTAACCACATTTTGCCAAACACAAATAGATAACAAACCTGTCATTGAAGAGAGGAGGTGCCACTTGGCACAAAGTGATTCATCTGGCTCTGAATCAAAAATGAGCTCTGATCTTCGTGATATTTAAATTGGAAGCATTTGACATCAAAATATTAGATGGGTTTTCCTCTGATTGTGTAAAATTGAAACTTGAAATTAATATTTTAAATGAGCTCAGATCTCCGTGAAATTTAAAATAGAAGCATTTCACATCAAAATATTAGGTGGGTTTTCCTCTGATTGAGCAAAATTGAAAATTTAAATTAATATATCAAACGAGATCCAATCTTCATGAAATTTAAAATGGAAGCATTCTATTTTAAAATATTAGGTGGGTTTTCCTTTGATTGTGTAAAATTAAAACTTTAAATTAATATTTCAAACAAGCTCAAATCTCCGTGAAATTTAAAATAGAAGCATTTGACATCAAAATATTAGGTGGTTTTCCTCTAATTGAGCAAAATTAAATGTTTAAATTAATATTTCAAAGGAGCTCCGATGTTCATGAAATTTAAAATGGAAGCATTTGACATCAAAATATTAGGTGGGTTTTCCTCTATTTGTGCAAAATTGAAACTTTTTTGTGACATGTTTTACATCCGGGAGCAAAATTCAAACTTTAAAATAATATTTCAAATGAGCTGGGATCTTCGTGAAATTTAAAATGGAAGCATTTGACATCAAAAAATTAGGTGGGTTTTCCTCTGATTGAGAAAAAATGAAACTTGAAATCCATATTTCAAACAAGCTCCGATTTTCATTAAATTTAAATTGGAAACATTTGACATCAAGATATTAGGTGGGTTTTCCTCTGATTATTTAAAATTGAAAATTGAAATTAATATTTCAAATGAGTTCAGATCTCCGTGAAATTTAAAATAGAAGCATTTGACATCAAAATATTAGGTGGGTTTTGCTCTAATTAAGCAAAATTGAAACTTTAAATTAATATTTCAAATGAGATCTGATCTTCGTGAAATTTAAAATGGAAGCATTTGACATTAAAATATTAGGTGGGTTTTCCTCTGATTGAGAAAAATTGAAACTTTAAATTAAAATATTAGGTGGGTTTTCCTATGATTGAGAAAAATTGAAACTTTAAATTAATATTTCAAATGAGATCCGATCCTCGTGAAATTTAAAATGGAAACATTTGACATTAAAATATTAGGTGGGTTTTCCTCTAACTGTGTAAAATTGAAAATTTAAGTTAATATTTCTAACGAGCTTAGATCTCTGTGAAATTAAAAATAGAAGTATTTGAAATCAAAATATTAGGTGGGTTTTCCTCTGATTGACCAAAATTGAAAGTTTAAATTAATATTTCAAATAAGCTCTGATGTTCATGAAATTTAAAATGGAAGCATTTGATATCAAAATATAAGGTGGGTTTTCCTCTAATTGTGTAAAAATTGAAACTTGAAATTAAAATGGAAGCATTTGACATTAAAATATTAGGTGGGTTTTCCTCTGATTGTGCAAAATTGAAACTTTTTTGGGACACATTTTACGTCCGGGAGAACAATTGAAAATTTAAATTAATATTTCAAATGAGCTCCGATCTTCATGAAATTTAAATTGGAAGCATATGACATCAAAATATTAGGTGGGTTTTCCTTTGATTGTGTAAAATTGAAACTTGAAATTAATATTTCATACGAGCTTGGATCTCCGTGAAATTTAAAACAGAAGCATTTGACATCAAAATATTAGGTGGGTTTTCCTCTGATTGAGAAAAATTGAAAGTTTAACTTAATATTTCAAATGAACTCTGATGTTCATGAGATTTAAAGTGGAAGCATTTGACATCAAAATATTAGGTGTTTTTTATCTGAATGTGCAAAATTGAAACTTTTTTGTGACACGTTTTTATGTCCAGGAGCAAAATTGAAACTTTAAATTTATATTTCAAACAAGCTCGGATCCTCGTGAAATTTAAAATGGAAGAATTTGACATCAAAATACTAGGTGGGTTTTCCTCTGATTGAACAAAATTAAAACTTTAAATTAATATTTCAAACAAGCTCTGATCTTTGTGAAATTTAAAATGGAAGCATTTGACATTAAAATATTAGGTGGGTTTTCCTCTGATTGTGTAAAAATAATACTCTAAATTAATATTTAAAATGATCTCAAATCTCTGTGAAATTTAAAATAGAAGCATTTGACATCAAAATATTAGGTGGGTTTTCCTCTGATTGAGCAAAATTCAAAGTTTAAATTAATATTTCAAACGAGCTCCGATGTTCATGAATTTTAAAATTGAAGCATTTGACATCAAAATAATAGGCGGGTTTTCATCTTATTGTGCAAAATTGAAACTTTTTCGTGACACATTTTACGTCTGGCAAAAAAATTGAAACTTTAAATTAATATTTCAAACAAGCTCAGATCTTCATGAAATTTAAAATGGAAGCATTTGACATCAAAATATTAGGTGCATTTTCCCCTGATTGAGCAAAATTGAAACTTTAAACTAATATTTCAAATGAGCTCCGATCTTTGTGAAATTTAAATTGGAAGCATTTGACATCAAAATATTAGGTAGGTTTTTCTTTGATTGTGTAAAATTGAAACTTGAAATTAAAATTTCAAACAACCTTAGAACTCCGTGAAATTTAAAATAGAAGCATTTGACATAAAAATACGAGGTGGGTTTTCCTCTGATTGAGCAAAATTGAAACTTTAAATTAATATTTCAAATGAGATTTGATCTTCGTGAAATATAAAATGGAAGCATTTGACATTAAAATATTAGGTGGGTTTTTGTCTGATTGTGTAAAATTGAAACTTTAAATTAATATTTCAAACAAGGTCGAATCTCTGCAAAATTGAAAATAGAAGCATTTGACAACAAAATATTAGGCAGGTTTTCCTCTGATTGAGCAAAATTGAAAGTTTAAATTAATATTTCAAATGAGATCTGATGTTTGTTAAATTTAAAATGGAAGAAATTAACATCAAAATATTAGGTGGGTTTTCCTTTGATTGTGTAAAATTGAAACTTTTTTGTGACACGTTTTACGTCTAGGAGCAAAATTAAAACTTTAAATTAATATTTCAAATAAGCTATGATCTTCGTGAAATTTAAAATGGAAGCATTTGACATCAAAATATTAGGTAGGTTTTCCTCTGATTGAGCAAAATTTAAACTTTAAATTAATATTTCAAACGAGTTTCGATCTTCGTGAAATTTAAATTGGAAGCATTTGACATGAAAATATTAGGTCAGTTTTCCACTGATTGTGTAAAATTGAAACTTGAAATTAATATTTCAAACAAGCTCAGATCTCCATGAAATCTAAAATAGAAGCATTTGACATGAAAATATTAGGTGGTTTTTCCTCTGATTGATCAAAATTGAAAATTTAAATTAATATTTCAAACGAGATCTGATCTTCATAAAATTCAAAATGGAAGCATTTGACATTAAAATATTAGGTGGGTTTTCCTCTGATTGTGTAACCCTGAAACTTTAAATTAATATTTGAATGTTTAAGTTAATATTTTGTTGTCAAATGATTCTAATTTAAAATAGAAGCATTTGACATCAAAATATTAGGTGGGTTTTCCTCTGATTGAGAAAAATTGAAACATTAAATTAATATTTCAAACAAGCTACGATCTTCGTGAAATTGAAATTGGAAGTATTTGATATCAAAATATTAGGTGGGTTTTCCTCTAATTGTGTAAAATTGAAAGTTGAAATTAATATTTTAAACAAGCTCAGAGCTCCATGAAATTTAAAATAGAAGCATTTGATATCAAAATATGAGGTGGGTTTTTCCTTTGATTGAGCAAATTTGAAACTTTATATTAATATTAGAAATGAGATTCAATCTTTGTCAAATCTAAAATCGAAGCATTTGACATTAAAATATTAGGTTGGTTTTTCTCTGATTTTTGTAAAATTGAAACTTAAAATTAATATTTCAAACGAGCTCGGATCTCCATGAAATTTAAAACAGAAGCATTTGACATCAAATATTAGGTGGGTTTTCCTTTGATTGAGAAAAATTCAAAGTTTGAATTAATATTTGAAAGGAGCTTTGATGTTTGTGAAATTTAAAATGGAAGCAATTGACATCAAAATAATAGGTGGGTTTTCCTCTGATTATGCAAAATTGAAACTTTTTTGTGACACGTTTTACATCCGGGAGCAAAATTGAAACTTTAAAGTAATATTTCAAATGAGCTCGGATCTTCGTGAAATTTAAAATGGAAGCATTTGACATCAAAATATTAGATGGGTTTTCTTTTGATTGAGCTAAATTGAAACTTTAATTTGTTGGAAATATTCAGGATTAACCAAGTTACTGAGAGGGGAGGGGTGAATCAGTAACACTTAAACCTTTAAAACATTTCTGCACTTTTATATTCTTTAGCCATTCATTCATTTAATCTACTGCAA